>VXBC01010655.1:647782-720139 GCA_013399945.1 Ploceus nigricollis
GGCTGCGAGGTAGAGAGGTTCCCTGCTATTGTGCTGCTCGCACTTGGCACCGCGGGTGCAAGCGTGCGGGAGCGCTTAGCCAAGGGTTTCGCGGGAGGAGGCTGGCTATTAATTGCTGTCTGCGCAGAAGAGGAGAGCGCTTCCCCTGGCACGGAACCCGGGCATTATTTATTAATCGGGGCTGGAGGGTGGCAACGGGAGGACTCGTCGTCGTCCCCGTGTCGTGTTCCCCCTCCCCGTTTGCTGCATCATTCAAATGAGTAATTCTTAGGTGGCCTTGCGTTGCGGGGCACTATCCCCCCATCCGCGGGGATTCTGCCAGCCGCCGTGGACTGCCGTCTTCCTTCGCCCGGGGGAGCGCCCCCTTCCCCGGGAAGCCTGCGGACGAGCGGCGCGGGGGCCCCGGCCGCGCCGGCTGCTGCCCCGCCGGCCCCCGCAGCCCCGCGCGCTCCTTAAATAGTTGTCGGCACTTGCTCGGGCCGAGTTTGTCCCGTGTCCCTCCCCGGCTGGACAAGGACAGAAGGGTGGATATTTGCCTCTCCTCTCGGCGAAGCCCGCGTGGTGCGGGGATCCCGTGGAACCGAGAGGTCCGGCNGCCGAGGGGACCGCGTCCCGCCAGACTCGCACGGACCCCGATTCAGACTTCCATGCCCAGAGGCGCGGGTGCCTGGGAGTGCGCTTCACGCCGGCAGGGGACAGGAGGGAGACGGTGCTGCGGAGCCTGCTCTCCCGGGCAGCTCGGGCAGCGGAGCTCCCCCGCCGCGGGGAGGGGACGGTCAGGCCGGGCAGCACGCCCCGGATAGGCGCACCCCCTCCGCAGGACGGCTCCGGCTCCAGCGCGGCTCAGGTGTGGGCATTTAGCAGCGAAGAGCTTCGGGGATCGCCTGGGCTGCCCCCGGGGCGGAGGTTAAAGCGCCTCCCGGGAAGGGCAGGCCTCCCTCCGCCCTGCCGGTGCCCATCGCCTCCCGGGCAGCGGGACCGGTACCGCCGCTCCCCGCCCGGCAGGTGCTGGAGCGGACTGGTCCCGGCTGCCGCTGTCCCCCCGTTCCTCCTCCGCCGGGAAGCGAGGCATTTAGCAAGGTCCGTTATGTAATTACGGCGCTTTTTTTCCCCCCTTTCTTGTTGCTGTTTCTAAACCCGGCTCAGGATGCCGGCAAGGAAACAGCTACACCGTGCTTGTTTCTGAAGGAAGCTGATAGTTTTATTTGATCTCGGAGAAAAAAAAAAAAATTAGTAATATTTAAGTGCTTTGGTTTCACACATGATTGATTTTTGGTTAATCACATCTCATTCATGTTGTTTTCTATACCTATCAGTGGTACCTAAATATGCGGTTAAAGACAGAAAGCCAAAAAAAAAAAAGGAGAGAGAGAACAGTAGGAGAAGCAAAATCCGTGAGAACTGTAGTGGACAGCATACAAAGTTGGTTATTAAAAAAAAAAAAAGAGAGTAGTTCTTTAACTTATAGCCTACTTACAAGTGAAAGGTAGGTGTGCTTGCAGGCATGGTGTATACTCAGCTTGTTGTATTGGATTGTATTTCAGTGTTAATGCACCTTTAAAAAGGCAACACTAATTTCTACTCCTGTGTGGGTCCAGTGTAGATGCTTAAGGTATTTCCCCTCCCTTAAAAGACATTGTGAGTTTGAGCATTGTTCACTGATCCAAGAGGTCCAGAAATCTAAAGGGTGTATATTGAAAACCAAATAGGATATATATTTGAAGATCAAATTGCTGCTGATGGTAATGATTGCATGAAAACTGTGAATGGCAACAACACAATTCCTTGTTTTCTTCTGTTACAGCTTACTTGTCTGTCTGATACTGCATATTTCAGATAACTATAAATTAGGTAACTAAATTATGTATTTAAACTAGGTAACTATTTAAATTAGTATGAAATAATTAAAACATATGGGAGCAAAATATGCTGTTTATTAGAGAGCTTATCAAGTACTTTAAAGTGTGCAGTAGTCTTTCATTTTATATATTACATATATATATGTGTGTGTGTGTGTATGTATCGTTCTGATTTAAAGTTTTCTTTTACTTCACCATAACTCTATATAGTTTATTTCAAGGCTCATTCTCTCTGTCTGTTGTGGGATTAACTCTTGGAAGCATATCAATGTGTGTGTTAAGCCTTGCAATGTTCTTTCTGTAAAGGTGGTGCATCTCTGGCTAGTGATGTTTCCACCTCATAAGAAAAGAACTGCATAAATAATTAATGAGATAGTGTAATAAATGAAGGTAATCCCACACCAAGGAAGAATCCATGAAATTTGTTCATTGTCATTTTCACCCTGATCTCATACCATACAGTAACTAAAATTTTCACCCAAATTGTAGGAGACAGATGTAATGCCCTGAGACTGGCATTGCCGTTTTAAGTAGATGAGATTTCAAGGTACTTTAAAGTGAGATAGTTTATTCAGCCCTTAATCTCTGTAACCAAATTTAATTTTTACTGCCTCTGTTGTATTATCTCTCAAGATTTAAGAAAGCTATTTTTGTCAGAGGCACGTAATTAATACTTGTTCTCCTCTTATGCCAAATTTTGCACTTGTGCATAAAGCTCATCCAAAGAAACCTGAAAAGTGGATCTCCATGGTAACGAGAGAGCGATTGAGAGAGAGAGAGAGAGAGGATTTTCTCCCTCACCATAGGTCAAGACCAGACGCCTACCCATTCCTTAACTTGTAGCAGCATTCATTGGCACCTTCCTCTCTGTGGTTATTTTGCCTCCTGGGGTGTGCTTTTACTGGTGCCTCATCCTCCCAGAGTGAGAATGATGCTACGCTGGATGAGCACAGCTTCCGTGTTTCTCCCTGCCCTAATCCTCCCTTCTGCTTGCATTGTATTTAAGTGCTTCTATACCAGTATGATTTTACTGTGGAATTTTGGGAAATGGCTTGTTTTCCCCATCAGATTTTTGTTTTGAAGACCTGTCTTCTCTCTAAATCTGTGTAATAGCTGACCAAACCTTACTTGTTAGTCCTCTTCAGAATAAAGTGTGTTCATCTCCTTTTTCCCTATTATTTGTCTGTGCTGTTTTTGGAGTTTTAGATGTTTCATAGCAGTAAAAGCAGTCTACTTCTCAGCTGGGAGCAGGGCTGAGTTTAATTTTTTTCAGTCAGCATGTGAGATGTGATACCGGCGTTACTGTTTAGAGATGTTCAGCACAGAAAACGTTTCTTTTGCTCTAACTGTCATTACAGAGCAGCAATATGGGACAACTCTTTCTGGGGGAATCGCTGGGAGTTTTTTTTCCCTTTCTCGTCTTTGAAGAACTGTCTACCTAGACTGTCTCTCTTTCGAAGTTGAGATGAAGTGAACTCATTTAATTCTAGATGATCCTGTAGTCAGATACTTAAAACTTTTACCGAGGAATGTGACATGTTTTCTATTTCCATTCTCCTTTCTGTACTCAGTTTTTGTAGCTACGATCTCATGAGAGGATACCAAATGGCTTCCTTAGGCTGCTGGTGCACCAGGTCTCTCTGGGCATATTTCCAGCTCTTTTGCCTTTCCCTGTGACATATCTTGGGATAATTTGAAAACATCTGCTAAAGCAACTATCTTAATATAAGGCAGCAGTCATCATTTGTCACTGAGCAATATGTAATTTGTGGCTCTCTAATTGGAAGACAGATGCTGATGCTGACTTTGGCCTTCTTAAACTGTCTAGTTGGCAGATTGTCTGTAGAAACACTTTGCAGTGCTTTGAAATCACACAGTGTATTTCTACACAGTGTATTTCTACTTTTCTGTATCTCTGTGTTTCTTATGGGATTGTCTGTGCCATTTGAAAATCTGCTCAAGAAACCATAATGATAGCAGCTAGTACATTCATAATCAGGCTTTCCAAGTAAATTTGACTTTATGCATCTCTCCAGTGTCTTCTGGCTAGGTGAAAGCCATTTGCAAATAGTTGCCCGTGTAGCTTTTTCTTTAGCCTTTGTCTATGAACAATTTTTGATCTCTTGCTGCCTGATGCCCTGTCCCTGTATTGGTGGCATTTCAATGAATGTCACTCATTCCAGTTGTTTCCCTCTTTTTGAAAATTTAGCTTCTCCTTTAACTAAGTAAGGAGGTTCTTCATCTTCTGATTTCTTATGCTAAGGAAACTAGGGATTTGAGAAATGAACTTCTGTGTGTGTGAAGGAAATGTACACTTCTAGATGCCTAGATCCAGGCTTTGAACCTCAGTTGCCATGGTTCAGGTGACAAGAGCATGTGTCATCAGCTCGTAACTCAAATCATAATAAAGATCTCAGTAGTTACAGATGGTGTCTTATACCTAGAAGGTGCTTTTTTAAGCTTTGTGGGTTAATTTTGAATGTAGGTTGCAGTAGCTTGAGTTGACTTGCAACATCTTACTGGTTTCAGCATCTTAATATCCTGATGCGTTGACTCTGCTGGATCAAGTCAAGGATTTCTTCATTTATTTTTTTTCTGTTGTGGAAAAAGGAAATAAGATGGTGAGGATCCCCAAAAACTTTGTCCATCAATTGTGCTTGAAATTGTTCTGGGTGTACATCCTGGCTGAAGGTATTCCAAGGAATGTGCCAATAGGATGGTAGCTGAGTTACTTTTTCAAAAGAAGGGAGTGGTTTTTTTTCAGCCAGCTTCCTGACTGTGACTTCAGTTGCTAATTCTGTGCTTGTTCACACTTTCTTCCCATGTGTCTGTTTATTTTTGCAGGTGGAACAGGATAATGTATCTAACTGGAGGTCAATAACAATAAGAGACAATGATTGGCAGTCTCACCTACCTTTGTCATGGTAACTTCAGTTTTAGCAGTGTGCATCCAGCACTGAAAGTCTACACTGAGAATTGCTATCTCACTACTGCTCTGTGTGTTTCTTTTGTCTTGTCATCAGGGGAAAAAGAAAAGGAAGAAAAAGAAGGGTGGATATGAAATCAAGGTGTCTGCTTTGTGATAGGGGTCTCAACAGTATCTTTTCATTTATAGCTGGTCAACAGACTGTGTAGTTGCCTTTGTCCAACCAGAAGTGTTGAGAGTCAGCGTGCTCCATGGATGGAAGTTGTCCCTCAGATGTCCAAAATGTGTGAGAATCTCTATCTTTCCATCCTGCACCAGGAAGAATTTTGGAGTCCCTGCAGCATACCATTCACACAGGGTTACCTTCATTTCATGATTCATAGAGGAATGCAGCTTCTGCGGTGCTGGAACTGCATTGGTGCAAGTGTTTCACAAGGGCTTCAGAGATCCTTTGTTCTCATCAGTCTGTGTCTTCTGCCTATCAATTTGTTGAGTATAACACTCAGGGCATGGTTTGGTTCTTTAAAGGTGTCAACTGTTTTTGCATCTGGCTTACCTCTCTAATGTTGTAGGGTTTTGCTTTGCTCTCTCTTTTTTTTTTTTTGTGTGTGTGACTGTATGTTAGAACATCACTATATTCCATTACCAGATCCCATTTTCTAAGAACATACCATAGGACTGGACCTGAGCAACCTTATCTACTGGAAAGTGTGCATTGCCAAGATGGGGATTGGAATTAATGATCTTTAAGGTCCCTTCTAACCCAAACTATTCTGTGGTTCTGTGATATACCTCACTGTTCCTTCTAACAGATCATTCCTTGCAGATAAGTGCTTACCACCAAATTTATGTACAATTTTGTAAATAATATTGATAAATATCCCAATGGAGCTCTTTAGTGGCAATGGGATGGCAAAGTAGAATTAAAAGAGAAAAAAATCACCAAGGAAGGAATAAAGGAGGTAGAATCAGGAGAATTAATTGTTATTTCATATAAATTCAGTATTGGAAACATTGTCAAAACAATTTAGATTAAAAAATGAATGATAATTCTGCAATTCCATTCATGGAAGAACTGTACAACCATAAAATGTAATATTTGAGAAGATAATTAAAATTGTTTTCTGAGGAAAATACCCCAAATATTCAGATGGCATCCGTCCTTTTATAACAGCAGCAAAGTAGGGCTAGTGATTACTAGATTAGTGATACTTTGAAAAGTATCATATGTATATCTTTGTATGAAATCAAATACTTTAGAAGAACAGATGCAATGTCTGTTTAGGAAGCAGTGTAAATTTTAGTGAAAAAGGTGGATTTCTTAAAAATTATGATATGGATATCTACAGGATAAAATAAACCCAAGTGGAATTATAAACTGGAGGTGAAACCTTTTTCTCACACATTTGGATCTCGCTCTTCCTTGGAAAAAGAACCAGTGCAGGTTTCTTTTCTTAGCAACAACAAAAAAAACCCAAAAAAGCCACCAAAAAAACAAACAAACATACACCTACTAATATTGCACTAGGAGAGACTAGTGAATGGTATTCAAACCAACTGGCTGTCCTGTTAACTCAGGAAAAATAGAAGTTTTTAATTCCTGAAATACTAGAAACATATATGTAAAATTTATGGTTACATCTTTCCCTTTGTTTTGTTTTCGGTTTTTTTGGTCCATGACAACTACTTCAAATATGACATTCTTTGTAGAGCTGTTTCGATTTCTGTGTCATGCCCTTTACAGAGTTGCAGTGGCATGGTAGTTGACAAGCATTCACTTCACCTTGGGTAGAAATGTTAGTTGGAGTTTCTGTGTGTGTGGTGTTTCTTTTCATACTGTGATAGTGTGTGGGCTGACTTCCGTAATTATTTGTATGTTGCTCTAAATCCCTATAGCATGATATAAATGTCCCCACTGGGAATCATCATGCTGTGTTTTGCAGGGAGAGTCATACAGCAGAATTATATATGAACAAAAGCTACATATGAGGATGTTCTGCAATATTGAAGTACTTCAGTAATTTACAAAGCAGGTAGCACATGAGGTACTTCTAAAATCAGTGCAGTATGCTGCAAAATAATTAATGTGTTATGTTGAAATTCTTTCCAGAGGATGTTTTTGACAGAATCGAGGCAAAATATGAGAGCATACTAAAGTTCTTGACCTGATCCTTTGCTCTTTATGCTGACTGGCATTTTGAGCATGAACTGCAGGAGCAGGCTGCCTGCCCTCTCTGAGATGTTAAATGTTGAGCACCAGTTGGTCAGGCCCGTACTGGAGGGATTTCTTTAATATGAAAAAATGCTGAAATGCAGCAGCAACATTTGTGTGTGTTACACCTGTAGAGCCCTTCTGAAGACACAAATATTTTTTAAGAGATTACTCAAGGATAACAGCATTTCTACAGGACCTAGGAGAAATGAGTTGCATCCTGTTTCTTTATTCTAAATTTCTGGTCCCTCTATGACAACATGCAGCAAAGCATGTTGAGAGAAAGATGAAGGTTCATCTCAGTGCTCATTTCAGTTTCTTTTGGAACTAAAATTTTGTGTACAATGAGAAGAAAATTTTCTAGTAATCAATTTTTCTAGCATACTTTGCACATTTATAGAAACTCTTAATTTGTTTTTACTATTTAACTTTGTCTGTAGTTTGCTTTGAGCTGCTGTAGGACCAAAAGTAACTGCTCCATTTTCCAAAGGACTTGCAGTGTCTTTAAGAATAGAGAAACTAATAGATAGAAAAGTCTACAAATGTAAATTTTATTTGCTTAAAAGCTTCAATATTTTTATTCTGTAATAGTGTTATGCTAAAGTTTATTTTCATATTTAACATACTGTATAATTCAGAACAAATGCTGCCAGTGGTCTATGCACAGTTCCCAGGGATCTCTGTGCAATGTTTCCCTGATGAAAGAAAAAATGCTTAAACCTGAGGGTACTGCAGAAAACCCTAGTATTTTATTTTATTGCAAATTAAGAGATACTGAGGAATAAATTGCATGTGGATTTTGTTTTCTTGGTTCATCTGTGATTCTTGTTTGTTTGTTTTTATACAGAACTGGGATAATTGATTATTTGTGGTATAATTAATTAATTAATGGGTTTGCCAGATCTGGTTTAGCCTTTCTGGCTTTGTTAGCATACAGAGTCCTTGCAGCTGATTTATGCGTGGATTTGAGCAGATGCTGAATGAGGCAGTGTCCTGGTTTTGAGAAATTTCGTTTGGTATTTTTTTACTGTTTTGTATTAAAATATGAACATTGTGTTGACTCTGGTTTTGTGTGTACATGAGAGCCTTGTGTTACTGTAGAACATAAATTATTTCAGTTTTATCTGATGATTTTGCCTCAGCGTTTAGTCTAACCATAAACTGCTCTGAGCTCATCTTTCCTGCCATATCCAGCTCATGGCAGCTTCTGCCCATGTTAGCAATATGCTTGATAAATGTGGAGTACCTCTTCAGGTTCACATATGCTTTGAATTTAGGTTTAAGTCAGGATTGATTTTTTTGTTGGGGATTTTTTTTTCCTCAGCCACATGGATAACACAACTGAGTGAATTCTCTTTAAACTCCCTTACTCTTGATGTTGATCTCTCCCTGCTCTTTGGTTTTGTAGGGAAGGCTGAAGAGAAGCTGAGGTTAGCTGTTCAGGCACATGGGACATTTTAAAGGGTTTTTGTTGCCTTTCTGGTGGAAGCAATGAGAACTTCAAGGAGGAAAGGTGAATTCCTTTCTGGAAGGTGTTGAAGGCAGTAAGTGCACTCCTCACTCACATCTCAGGACTGAAGAGGCCACTTTAGCTATTGTCATCAGGTGGCCTGCAGAACACGAATTTATAGACCTAGTGTGTTAAGTCAGCAGCAGCACACAAAGCCCAGGTCAGTCAGACTTACGGTGGTGCTCACTTGACTGCACACAGGGCAGACCCAGCTGTCACAAATGTACTTCTCAGGAGTAGTCACTCGGTGGGTGTGTTATTAGACAGTTTTTCTGCATAGCCATGGTGACTGGCCAGAATTTTGGGGGCACCAGTGGCACAGTTAGACTGCACTCATATTTTTGATAATAGTAAGCACCCCGTATTCTCGGTGAAGGAGATACTATTGATGCAGGCAGACACGTGCCTTCCACAGAGTGTGTGTAGCCAATATGTTGTTTAGTATACTGTGTTATATGGCTGAAAAAATAAATTCAAGATGCCTATAATAGATCTGAATTGCAAAATCTAATATGATAATCCTTTTCCCACCACTAGCAGAGCCCAGTAATTTATTACTACAATTTGGTGTCATGGATATGATTCATTCTATTTTAGCGGATGCAAACAAATTGCTTTACATTTGTGTAGTAATTTATTACTCAAAGCTGAATGCATGCTTTGTGTGAGACTGAGATTCTTGAAAAAAATTATATTTATTTTGTTTATGTATATTTTGGGAGGGGGAAAAAAGTAAATTTTTCAGCGCATCCTACTTAAACAATCATTGTGTTTAACTCAGCAGTCAAGAGGACAAAAACAGTTCTTGATCCAGTTGAATTTCAATGACAAATCATGCTGGAGCCAAACTGGATCCTCCCAACATCTGATACTAAACCTGTGTATAACCCAAATACTCAGTCCCTTTCCAGTTTGTTCGTCTGTAATATGATTTTTTTATTAAGCTAAGCTGCCTGCTGTGTGTTTTGTGTTGGAAAAAATTAAGCCACAGTATTAGAAAGAAAATGTTTAAATGCATTGATCAGTACTTGTTCTGCACATCTTATCTGTTTAAAATAGATAAATAATGAAAAAAAATTCATTTTGCTTCCCCCTTTGAATTTGCAGCTTAGTCATGGATTGTTGCCCACAATTTTATGGAGCCTAATCATGTAGTCCTTTTTTAATAGATTCCCTTATTATCATTACAATATACCACCTAAAGTAAGTAAATTAATTCAGTGGAGTCTCTCTGGAGCTAAGTTTGTGTGTGTGCTGGAAAATTAAGTGTGGAAAATGTAGTATTAATGGTTATTTTGTTAAGCGTTTTCTTAGAGTTTGCATGGACTTATTTTAAGAAGTAGGATTAACTTTTTGTCTTTATTGCTAGGTCAAATACTTTTTGAAAGTAGGATGGAATTAGTCATGTTTTATCTAAAAACTACCTTTAACTAATTCTGCTTGTGCTGATAAATGTGTAATTAAACAAAATATATACTGAGCAAAAAACACAGGGGAAAAACCCCCTCAAAACTCTGTATTTTATCTAAATAGGCCAGATGACCAGATCTTGTTCCTCTTTATGCACCAACTGTGTAGCATCAATAGAAAACAGAAATCTATTTGCAGTAGAGTTTATTTCAGTAGATGCAAAGTGCAGAAAACTGGGTTTGTGACTGGTGTGTTTACAGGGAGGTAAGTGGGATGAAAGCAGGAATGGATTTGACTTAATGCTAGATTCAAGTAGGTGGAAATGTGAGTAACATAAAGCCAAATGAAAACTTGTTTTTCTTATGTAATTTCTTTTTTCAGCATCTACTATATGGAGATTTTAAAAATTTGCCTCACCCTGGACTGTTTGGGTTTTGGGGTTTTTTTGAGGAAGAGAGTGGTAAAAGTTAATTATCTGAAGGGAAGAAAAGACAGACAAACAAAAAACCCCAAAATAAACCAACAGAAAACTCAAGGTCTTCGCTTAACAATAGTTTCCTTAGCCAATTAAGGAATGAATTTGAATTTTAGGATCCTTAAGGTTTAGTACATAGCACATGAAGCCTCAGAATAGTCCATGAGTAAAGCAAGAGCAGAATGTGTGTATGAAATGTCTTAATGCATATCACAACTGGCAAATCATTTGTGGAGGTCAGGACACAGTAATACATGAGATGTGTTCTCTGTCTCCTCCTCAGTGACCTATACAATATTGCCATCCCTGTTGCAGTAACAACATTGTCATTATTTATTTGGCAGTAATGAGTCTGAGTTTAGCAAGGAGAAATGAGTTCATAGGAAAATTGTTTTACATAATAGAAAGTCACATCACACTGAAGTAGTACAGATAATTTCAGAGTTTTCCTTGCACACTTTGTGGCAAGTGAACGCATAATTTGAATTAATTTTTTAACATGATGAAGATGTGTAACCAAGGACAAAGATTAAACAACTTAAACTTATGCTTTTATATTTGCAAATATTTACATTTTTATTTGTAACATCAGTTCCAAATGCGTTTCCTGTTTCAGATATGATAAATAGACTTTTCCTACTTTCAGACCATGTCTGGTAATACAAGTGAAAACAGCGCAGTAATTTGGAACCAGAACATTGAAAAAAACTTGCAGTCCTAAACAAATTATTCCCTAAATAATTACCTAGTAGATGAAGTCAAGACAGATTAAAATACGCTTGTAGTTCTAAATTATAATTAATTCTCCTTTGTATTTGGTAAACAGTCTGAATTTCGATTTATAATAACCTTTCCAACTATCCTGTAAGGTCAACCATTATTGCAAGCTTTTTTCTGGCAGAGTGGTATCTTTTGTGCCTGTCAGAGTTCAAGGATCTTGTGGACAAAGCTCTTAGGTACAGGGTTTAGTTTTGGGTAGTCCTGCAGGGGGTTGGTCTTGATGATCTTTATCGGTCCCTTCCAACTTGAGATATTCTATGATCTTAGATTGGGCAAAATCAGAACACACTTTGAAATGAAAAGAGGACTTAAACAGCTCCAGATTTCAACATCTTCAGCGAGGTGTGTAAAGAGAACCCTGTCCGTAATCCAGCATATCCTGGTGAAGCCTCTAATGTGTACAGGTATAATTTTTATTGTTAAAAGTGTCTCATGATTGAGCATAGCTAGAATAATCTATAGAAGCCTGATCTGCTCCTCATTGAAGCCTGTGGCTCACACAGTGAGTGTAATGTCTATCATTTCCTTAAGCAGGCACTGGATTGTCTCAATACATGAGCACAAAGATCACATCTCTTTTTTTTTTAAATTTTGAGACCTGCTGGGATATTGGCACTTCAGAATGTTATCTCCTAAATGATTTGCTTTTCCACATGAATCATTTGAAAGGCAGACTTTATACTTCTACTAGGTCTCCTTTGTATATGGTTAATATTTGTGGGGGTTTAGACATTGTATGTGCGCAAAAATGACATTTCGAAGGCACAGAAAAAGGCTATACAAGTTGAAAAGTGTGAATATGCATGGATAACTGAAATCCTTCTTCAGGCTTGATTTTTTACATTGTAGAGAGATATTCCAGGTTTCTTTCAAAGAAAAACTTAAGAAAGAAAAGAAGAAGTAAAAAAACTTAATCCCCACTTGGTAAACCTGCGCATAGCCTAGGTTTTATCTCTGTCTCATGTTAGATATATGTGTAGTACTTAACAGAGGTCGAAGTAGTGCATGAGATCATATAAGCTGACTTGAATTTTACATACAGAGGATGGAAACTGGCAGTTAAGCTAAATGTTGGAAGATAAAGACATTATTTCTCCCACTAAGGATTCATAGTTGTCAGGACTGTCAAATTCATTTGTGTGTCAATTACAGTTTCAGAGGTGAAAAGTCAGGCTGCTTTTCGAGACAAGTTTTTCTAATTAGAGTAATGAATGTTTGATTAATATTCCATTAGTAATATATGATAATTATACCATGATGGGCTGTCACTTTAAGTACGTGCAGGGTAAGATCACGGATGCATTTTTATGTTGTTATGCCTTTGTCAGCTTTAGTTCCCATCAACAGTCAGCTTTATGCAGATGCTCGCTGAAATATTTCAGAAATACGTTTTGTCCGTAAGCCTGTTAAATGATGCTGCACGTCTGCTTTGTGGGTCAATGCCTATCTCTTGCTTTGTTTAACATTTCATCAGGGTTCTACACTTTGACATTCACTAGACTGAGCTTGCAGAGAGAAACTTCACTATTCAGGAAATGTAATGTGTGTGGAAAATCCTGATCACTAACTGTGAATAAATCCAAATCAGGAAATAACAGCAACTTCACAGAACTATGGTGGAAAATCTTTGGAATTCTGGAGGTTCAAAACATTTGCCTACAGTAACAGGTTTTGTAGAGGTGCATACAATTAATACTCAGAATCCCTGAGTTAATATCACGTATCACCCTAAGGGTGACAGTGACATTCAACGTAGCTCTGAGGGATGAGAGCTTACAACACCTCCCAATGAACCTCATGGTCCTCTTCACCTTTTAAAGCAGCTTTGGCACTCATTGCTGACTGTGGGCATCCTGGTATATGAGGCATATTAAGAGGGAATGGAGGAAAAAGAACTGGATGTGGTGCTACAAATCGCATAGCAGAATGCTGGAGCAGCAGACAGGGACTGTCTGGATGCACATCTGACCCAACTCCGCTTTTTTTTCTCCTTCCATTGTTTTCCATTCAGCCCAGATCAGAAGACTATTTTCTTTGTATTGCAACCTTTACATCTGGCTGAAGCTTTCTTTCACAGTTGAAGGAAGGAAACCTAATTGATGCTGTCATACATGTTTATATGGGCCATATGTTAATTACCCAGGGTTGCAAATGAACAGGGATGTTCTCCAGTTGTGTGTGTGTGCTGTAGTATATATATAGGAACAATCGCAGTATTTGAATATTTCATTGATTCTGCACTGAATTAAATTAAGTTTTTTTCCAGCACTTTCAATCTTGTAACATTTTTATTATATTAAGTAATGTATTTTTTTATACTTACCAGAACTACTTTTTTTTTTAATAGTATAGTGTACGGATAGGAGATTGCAAGAAGTTAAGAACTATAGTGCAATGTGGTCTGACTCTTGGAATTCCTTCTTGGAATAGTGAAGGAATGAGTTACTGTAGAGGACTGTTGCCCTTTTTGTGTCCAGCTGCAAATCTGTGAGAAGAGCTTTGCAATTAGCTTTTGTAAATACTAGCTGACAGCACAGGAGGGTTTGAGACTTTGGTTTCCTGGGCTCCACTCCAAGTTCTGGAATGAAATACACTTCAGTGACTGCATATCTCCCTGTCCCTGTCTCATCTGTCTCCCCTAGCCTGACTACTTTGTCTCCTCATCTTGACTCATGTTAGTTCTGTGGGCACCATGATTCTTACCGCCCTTTTTCTGCATTATGGTGAATGCTACCTCTGTCATACTTTCCATAAAGCATGGATGGAGGATAGAAGGCACTGGAAACAGTATATTTTAATCTCATTTTTAGCGTTCATGCAGTTGTGCCCCACTGAACAGCAATAAGCAATGACAAAGTCTCTTACTCATCTGCAGATTCAGGTGTGTTCGATGACTGTTGCAGGCAGAGCATGTTCTGTGGGACTGGGGTACAAAGAGGAGATTTATTTCAACTTCTAATGTACTCCTATTGGGTGAGATGAAACAGCAGATTTCTAAGGCCACCTTTTTTGTAAGTTTTATTGCTTTCAAGCCAGAATAACCCTGTTGCCCTATTTTTAAAAATGGGAATGGTAACTTTTCAGTGAGATGTTTTTAAGAATTTAACTTCAACAAAACTTTTTTTAAAAACTGCTATGCTCAGATGTATCTCAGCTGCCCTTCTAAAAAAGTTTAACAACTCTGAACAACTCAGGCATTTTCAGTTCATTTGTAACTCAGATTATTTCACCTTTTTTTATTTGAACAAACTTAGTTAAATTATTAAATCTGAACTAAGACCAGTCTGTCTGTGGCAGTAGCTGGGTCTGAAGACATGCAGGCCATTGCCATCTAAGGTGGATTTCCTGTTCTTAGCAGAAATTTTTTTACCAGGAACTTGTTGGTAGGATGTCATGGATGACTCAGGACTGTGCAGAGTCTGCCGCTGATACGGAGCTGCTTTCAAGGACTGTCTACAGTCTATAATTTAGGAGTGGATGGTGCTAACTACTCACAGGAAACTTGAATCCAGAGGTAGAGCTGAAAAGTGCTTTGATCGACATGGGAGCAAGAGAAACTTGGCCAGGAAGGGCAATTTTGAGTTGTTGTTACCAGGAGTTACCAGGACTTTTCAGAAAAAAAACTTCTCATGGCGGTGAGCCGAGAAATTGTGATCCTAACGCAAAAGCAATTAATTAGGATTGTTTGGGGAAAAGATGACATAGCTGTTTGGAAAAGCTCTGTTAGGTAGGTGAATGTGACCTTAGAAATCAACTGATGTGCTCAGTTTTATACCCCATTAAGTATTCCCGACAGCAGAGGAGATTTTGCTTCAGAGATGTATAATGTAGAGATGTACACTCCTTGATACACCAGCAGAAAGCTGCACAGGGATTTCCACATTATTAGGAATAAACTGGCCTTGTGACAGGAAGCACTTGTAATTCTAGAGAATGTTCAATGAATGGATTCCCTCTTTACTAAATACTGCTGTTTCTTTGTGGAATTTTATTGGAGAAACTGCAACAGTGCCCGAAAGGATAAGGAATCAGCTAAACTGCTTGCTGGTTGCTGTGATGTATACTGGACTTGAATATGGTCAATATATTCATCATCAGCTTCATTTTTTGGTTTTCTGATGCCAAATTATGATTTTTTTGTTTTAATTCCTGCTAAAACTCTAGTGTTCTTAAAACAGTGCTATCTTAAGTTTGTGCTGGTAGCTTCATCTCTTCATATATTTCCTTATTTTCCCAGTTAAAAATGTCTTTTTTAATATTTAATTAATTTTCTGTGGTTTTGTTGTAGTAAATATATACTTGAAATCTGCTTGAAGTGGTTTTAAAGAATTAAAAGTTCTCCTTTAATCTTTGTTAGTAGTTGAATAGAAGCATTCATTAAATTGATTTTATCAGATCTGTGTTCCTTAGTGCAATGAAATCAAATCTAACATCAGCTTCTTTATGTAGGATGAGTAATGAGATTGTTTTCACACAAACAGAATGTAATTTTTTTTTTTTCTTATTTTTGCTTTTATTTTCCGTTGTGATTCTTTGGACAAAAATTATGTATGTTGCTCACATTTTAGAGGCCTCTTGGTAGAGAATACAGTTTATTCGATGGCTAATATTAAACCTACTTTTCTTTCCCATCTGCACCATATAAATGTTATTAATCTTTAGTTTCACCATATTTCTCAAATTGTATTCACAACTAAAATACTCTCGTAATGGTGACACCAAACATCCTGTGTATTTCAGTGTCTTGAGCTAATACTAGTGCTATCTGTAAAATAATATATCCCATGTTCTCAGTTGAAAAGCTCTGGAACCTTGTACGTGGTATGTGGGAAACTGTGCTTAGGGTTATTTTTAATGCTTATCCCTTTATTCTGCATTAGTACTGCATCATAGAAGCAATAGCTTGAGGAAGAATACTTCTGCTCAGCTGACAATTCAGGAGGTGTTGCTGTCCCTCAGAGAAAAGATTTAATTACATCTTTTTCTTTAGGCTTTACTTGGATTTGTGTGTTCTGTGGTGCGGGAGAGGATATGGGTCTTTTTCTCCTGTGGCAGATAACCCATTAAATGTACCTAATACAATTGAAATAGCTGTTCCAAGGAAGAACCAGTTCTTGTCCAGTTAATTGCAGCTTTTTGAGGTGTCATTTATTTGTCTTACTGCAGCATCTTGTTTCTGACAGAGCTCAGAGGCTGTTTTTATTAACTGTGGGTGTGGCACATTGCAACACAGGGAAGTCAGCATTGCTTGTTTTCCTTGATGTTACAATGCTACATTAATAATCTCATATTTTAACAGAATTATTTGGTTATAAACTGATTTTATAGAGGATTAAACTACGCTCTTGCTGATAATAAATGGATTTTAAGCTTCAGCAAATAATATAAATTTAATGTAATTTGACAGATTCTAACATGGGTTTCAAACAGACCCAAATCAAGTACCTTTGTGCTCATTTTGGTGGTTCCTTTGTGGCATTGAAACTATTGTTCTTTCATAATCACATCTTGTTAAGGACCATAAACAAGTTAAGTCTGTTCATTTTACATCAAAATAAACTTTGAATATTTAATACTCCTGTGTCTTTCATATAGTTACAAAAGACTTTTGCAAAAATATTGGGTGAAAATTCCTGCATGTTAAGCAACTGCATGGAAATTATGACCTATTTTCAGATCCTTTTTAGGCAAATGATAAGATGGAAAAAATGCATTTGGAACTAGTATGGGAAAATGGTTTATTAAAGTAACTGTGTAATGGTAAGTCTTGAGGAAAAAATTATATATCTGGAAACTTGAAAGATTTGTTGAAATTCAATGGATTCCAACTTTTCTTCCATTTGAAATGCTATGTCTCACAATTGTTCCTGTAGACCTTTTTA
This sequence comes from Ploceus nigricollis, assembly GCA_013399945.1. Taxonomy (NCBI): domain Eukaryota; kingdom Metazoa; phylum Chordata; class Aves; order Passeriformes; family Ploceidae; genus Ploceus; species Ploceus nigricollis. The sequence continues at coordinate 664,837 of VXBC01010655.1, forward strand.
CAATAATGCTTTAAGAAGGATAGTGACTTGGGGTTTGTATCTACTGCATGCAAAATCAAATCAAGAAAAAAGTGGTATTTTTTCCTACAAATGCATGTTATCAAATATTTGACAGTACTGTTCTTATATAAAGCATTTGACTGCTGGAAACCATTTTTGTGTTGTTGATGTGGTTTGTACCTGGTGACTTTTGAGACTTAGTAACGTGGAGTTGTGTTGGAAGCTGTGACCTGGGTTAAAGCCCACCAGAACATCTCTTTTACTGTGGGCCACTGTGGCCAGAGGGTGCTGCACTGGGACCATTGCATTTGGTAGCCAGAAGCTCATGCTCTTTCACTTTCAGTATGAAGGTTTAGGTTTCTTACACTCCTGAGGCATAGTCCTGAAAGGTCTTCTCCTCGAAGCTACCAAGAGAAGTTCAGTTCATCTTGTGAATTAGTGGATGAAATGCCAGGATGGGAGCTGGTCTCAGATATGCTGCTCATCTGGGGAAGCAGCCCTGGGCTCAGACTGCATACAGATATACAAATAAGTCATGATTTTAAAATGAGGACAATAGTATGCCACTCATAATGCAAATGCAATAAGTAAACTCTATGCCTTTTATCTGATTTTAGTCATCCTCTAAATTCACTCCTTATTAGATGACCTGAAATTTTATCATTAACAAAGTGAATTATGCAAATTCTCTAACTTCAATTTTTGCTACAAATTTGCATGCATATATATATAAATAAAAGTTACAAAACTCACATACAGATAGACAAAGGCTGTCTCAATATCTGTGGGCCTCTGTTTGGATATTTTGAGATATACTGGATCACAAAACTAAATTGAGTTTTCATGCAACTCCATGTGTTTCTGTGGTGGTGCTCAAAGCTAACTTAAGATTTTCATCTCCCTTCTGTACATGAGAGGGAGCAAGAATGGACGCCAAATTCTGCTTTCTTTGATATTTTACACATAGTATATAAATTTTCTCTATTTGCAGTTAATGTTCATATCATTGTGGTGCCACCTCCAAAGATTGATTTATATTGATGACTTCTTGTAGAAAACCAGTTTTGCCCTTTAATATCCCTACCATGTGAAATTAAAAGTGAGTAAAAATCCCCAAATCCAGCAAATTAGGTTATAGGTATGCATTTATATAGTCAGACAAAAGACAAATCTGTTTAATAATCAATATAGGTGATTATTTAATGTCAGACTGTATTCACTGAACCTTACCTTCTTGGATTATTTAGGCTAATATTTAGAATATATTTTATCTTCCTAAAAATCTTGCTGACTGCAACAAAATACATTGTACAGATATTTTCACATATGTATGACACCTTTCAGGGTGGTCATGGGCTCTCCATGGAGGCCAGCAAGACAATCATCTCATTAATATTTTCTTCTCTCAGGTGACCTACAAGTAGGAGGTAGAAGGAAAGTTGCATTCTTCTTTGATTTGTATAAAACTAGGTCTTCAGTGATGTCCTTGCATGCTAGGACTTTGAGGTGTGAAACCAAATTTACGTCCCCATTTCACTTCATTAAGAGCCAGTCTCCTGTTACACAAAGCCTCACAGAATTTGTCTGATTGGGGTTCACAAAAATTAACCAAGTTTCCCCAAGGTTTTTCTGTGCTTCATGCTATTACAGCTGTGTTGCTTAATGAATACCAGGTGATGTCTCCTTCGAGGACCCATTTTTTTGGATAAATTCTCTATAAAGCAATAGCCTGCAATTCTCTGTAAAACAATAGTACTCTTGGAAAGACTGTTAGCAGGTTGGCAAAGTTTTGCTTCCTCCTACATGTTGCAGAATTTGGCTTAATATGGGTTTATGCTACACCAACTACTCCCTAAAGGTTTTTAAGAGCTGCTGTACTGGAAATCTCCACTCCCTTTGGGGTAATAACCACTTATGACTTCGTGCATTAAGGGATGTGTGTGTCAAAATGTATTGACCTGAGAAGTTTGTGTTGTCTGAAGAACAATCCACTTCAATATTTACTTAAAGCAAAAGCAAACCCTGTTGATCAGTGAAAAGAGAGGTGGGAAAGTGAATGTAAAGTTCCCCCCACCACGACCGCTTGTTCCAAAAGTTTAATTTTCTGCAAGTCTCTCTCTGAATGGGTATTACAAACAAAAATTTTCATAAACTGTATTGCAGATCGAGCTCCCAGGGTACTCTGAATTTCTCATGGGCAGATTTGGGGTAGCTATTTTGATCTGCTACAGCCATGTTAGAGCTATTGGAAGGACTCAGATGAACAGCCAGTAAATTTTACTCAAGGTTTGTCAATGAAGTCCCAAAAACTTAGTGAATAACCTAGGAACTTGGACTTAAATATGTATATGTGATCAGACTGGATATAGCATGGGCTCAGGGAAACCTATTATTGTCCTCTGAGAAGCTAAACGAGATGAAGTCATGTGCAGGTCTGATCTCATTAGTTAACATTGTTCCTGATCTCAATGTTGACCTCTGAGGAGGCCTAAAAAAATAAAAGTGAATTGTCATGTCAATTCAAAAATCATGCTTATACTAAAATTTTACTTTCCTGTTAATATTCTTAGTTATTGTTACAAATGGAAAATGGTGTCTATTAAAGCAAATGGTCTAACAATTTGCAACAACACCTGGTGGCTGCAGTTGTAGAGAGAGCTACTTTGTAGCATGTAATAGGACTTTGTTTTGTTTTTATGACAGCAAATATTTGTTTTGAAGAGGGAAATAGCCAGATCAGTATTCCAGGATTAATGTTTTCTTAAAGTGTGATATTTCCTATTAAGTTTAATACTTTAATATATTAAGTAGTTTGTGACAGACCACAGTAACTTCACTGAAGGATTTAATCATGCAGATCTACAAGTTTTATAAGAAATAAGTGATGAGTTTATTGAATATATAGGTGAGCTAAGAGAAGTAAAGCAAGAAGAATGCAATTTTCCTTGCCCCAGTGATTTTTTTGACATCTCTACCTATAAATGTATCTTAAAAATAAATGAAAGGAAGTATGTCTAAAGCATAACCTACTGTAACAGAATGTCCTAACTTTTATTTCCTGATTCCTCTTTTCTGCTCATGTTTATTGCTTACCATCATCTCTTTATTTTCTCTTTTTGAATAACTTCAAAATACTATATAAATGAACGTTTATGTTTTAAGTTAATGGCCCTCTTTGAGGAAGGTACAGCTTTTGTGTTAGGGCTTTTTTCCCTTTCATTTGCTTGTTTCACAGATCTGTAACATGATGTTCCCTATATTTTTTGACTATTTTCATAGAAAATTTTTTGACAAGTAGCAAAAATAAATTATTCACCTTAAAGCTATGTTGCTTTAACAATAATTTCTTTTGTACAGAAGGAAGAAATGAAAACTATTTATAAGGTGTATGGTCTCCACTTTGTTCCTCTGGCTAATTCTAAATAAGAGATATATTTACATCCAGTTCCCATATACCAGTTTTACATGTATCATAATAGTAATAATTAGTATTTTATTCTGGTGCCCTTAAAAATATTAATAGTTTATAGATACACTGCTGCACTATATAAAACCTCTTCAAGTTCTTGGATGGGTGTTTAGTTTGAAAGTACAAAGAAATTTTGAGAAACAATGTAACGTGGATAAATGAAGTTGGGAGGTCGATTGTGCCCTCATTTAATGTGAAGAAGGCTAGATTTTCTTTTTGCCCATAGAAATAATATACAGTATCTCCATTAAATATACTGGCAGCTCCTAAAATGATTAATTAGTCATGCCATGGACTTGCAAGAAAAAGTAGCATAGGTAAAAGAAGCTGTTAGATCAAAATCTTTGGGGAGAAGTGATAAAAGAAACTGTGTTGGTTATCAAGAGAGACCTACCTGGAAACTCCAGAGACAGAATTCACTCACAGAAATTCAGAGGTGGAGAATGGGGAGAATATACTGTTATCAGTGTGATAGCCTTAAATGCTTTGCTCTGTAGTTAGCAAGTTGTCATTACTAGAAAAATAATTTTATTTTAAAATAAAGTTGTAAAAACCCCTTTGAACTGAGTGTTCACAAGCTCATTCATTTAGATTTAAATAGAAACATAAATGAAAGTGTATTAACATTGTTTCAGGTCTTCAGTTTCAAAACACGATATTTAGAAGAACTGGGAAAAGTACATAGAGGAATTGTTGAACAAATAAACTCAGGACTTTTTGAGAGGGAGGGGAACACCATTATCATTGGAAGAAGCTATTTGAAACTAGTGGCCAAGGAAAAAACCCAGTGTTTCCTCATTTAGCGGGACAAAATGGTCATTCTCCAGAAATTATTTAGAATTAGGGGGTCTGTCTGTTCCATTCCTTTTAGGCTAATCCAAAAAAAATCCATTAAAAGATAGAAGCTGCTAAAAGCAGGCGTTAGTTGCCTGCAGTAGGAGATGTTTTAACAGTTTTTCAGCCAAAGGAACAGAAAAAAACCCAAAGAATGAGATATGCCAAGGAAAGATTAAACAGCAATTTCATTATAGGCATTTAGGTGTAGACTCAAAGGTGCATTAACCATATTTCTTCTGTTGGTAAGGGTGATACAGCTGACTATGAGAGCAAAGCTGAGGCATAACAGGCACTTAGTGACTGCAGGACATGTGTCAATATCCACCAGTTGAAGTGATATGGGAGGTATGGAATAGTTGCCCATAATTTTCCCCTTCACTTAAATGTTATGTGCAGTGGCAAGACCTTTATTTTGACTTAACATTGGTAAATACAATAATAAAAATATTGTTGGAGAGAAAAAATAGAAATGTGGAGGTCAGTAAAAAGTTGCATGGAAATTTATGTGGACTTGGCAGAAGCAGGTGTTGTTAAACAAGCTCTAGCTTTAAAAAAAAAAAAGTGAAGAGTGTTTAATGCATGAAAATATGGCAGATATCAAGATGAGCTTGAATAAAGCACTTGCAGTGCCACAGGAGAACTTATGAAACATGAAGAGCAAAGAACTGAGATCGACAAGATAATGGGCAAGGGAGATACCACTGTGGTCAAAGAAGCAGTGCTGGATTGGGGGAATTTGCATTCATCAAAGTTAGGTCTTCAGATATGTTGTGGCTTAGTATTTCATTGTCAGCCCTGGCATAAAGTGTAGGAGTATGCTAAGGAATGAGTCAATGTTTTAGAGATATCTAGAGTTCAGAGGAGGACTAGATTTGCAGAAACGTGAAGTTTAGCTTTACAGTGTGCAAGAGATCAGTGTGCAAGCATGCTAGTGCTTGAGGACTTACTCAGATTATTTCTTTTGATTTGGGAATTCATTGTTTGTGAGAGAAATCTGGGTAACCAGCTGAGTACAGGATGACTACAAAGGCTTCTAATAATGGTTTGAATGTAGGCAAAGGCCACTCGTTAACACAGAACATGCCAGGACAGAGGTTTCCTCAGATGCAGACCGAGCATGGTGTGTGCCTGGGAAACCAGCCTGCTGGCAGAGGTGGAGTATGCTACTCTGCCTGCACTGAAGGCTGGCCAGTGCCATGGCTCTGTGCTCTGTTTGCATCCAAGTCACCTGTCCCAGAGCTGCCTGCATTCACATCAGCAGCCCAGAAGGAAGGCGCAGGGGGTTGAGGCTGGGATGAGTCAGACTGACAGCTGCTGCTGAAGGGAGGGGAATACTCTAGGAGGAAGGTAGGGCTTTTGCGTGAGTGGACAGGGGTGAAGCAGATGGGTAGGCTCCAGTGACACCTGTAAAGATGAGCCTTCTGCCCCCTCTTGTCAGACCCCAAGCCTATACTTTGTGTGCTTGGTTCTTCAATAGTCCTTCTCCCGGAGATCACCAGCCTCTGCAGCTTTCCTCTAGTCTTGGTTATCATTGTCATTGAAGATGATCAGAGGGCTGGAGGAAGACAGACTGAGAGAGCTGGGGTTGTTCAGCGTGGAGAACAGAATGCTCTGGTGAGACCATAGAGCAGTGTTCCAGTAGTGGAAGTACTGGGGGCCTAAAAAATTTCAGAGAGGGACTTTTTACAAGGATACATACTGACAGGACAAGGGAATGGCTTCAAACTGAAAGGGAGTGAGTTTTGATTAGATAATAGGAAGAAATTATTTCCTATGAGAATGGTGAGGCACTGGGGCAGGTTTCCTGGAGAAGCTGTGAGTTTACCATCCCTGAAAGTGTTCAAGGTCAGATTGGATGGGGCTTTGAGCAGCCTGGTCTAGTGGGAGCTGTCCCTGTCCATAGCAGGAGGGTTGGAACTGGATGATTGCTTTGAAGGTCACTTCTAACCCAAACCATTCTATGATTCTATGATCTTCACTCTTCGCAAGACCTATGACCCTTTTCAACGTCCTCCATTTGTGCTGATGAAATTTCCATGACCCCTGACAGTTCCTCATGTCTGTGAAGTGGAGCTTTACTTACATGGTGAGAATGTTTTGCTTGACATGGAAGGGGCAAAAGAATACATTTTACTGCACAGTCTTGCTGGTTACATTTCATCTGAATAACTGTGTAAATCTAATCACCCTTTGGCAAAATAAGGTTCACTTTTGGCAAAAGGACACATAAAAGAAGGAGAATATATTGTAGGACTGTTCTTCTTAAGCCTGGAAAGTCACAAAATGGCTCTCTATATGTGTGCAAGGAACCGAACTGGACACCAGGGAGGGAACAGCTATTTGCGTCAAAGGATAGTGGTAATATATACACAAGATGACCCACACATGGATAGTTATGGGCTGGAAAACAGAAAAAAAATTATTACTTTCAATTACAGGAGGTTTTAGAGCAACAGTCCAAGATTGATTTTCAGATTAAATTTGCTAAGTTTATCTAAGAACTTATATGATGTGGTTGTGTGTGATAACAAGGGAGAAATATCTGTGAACCTAGAAGCCTCTTCCAATCTAATTGAGGAAGACTTCTTATAATACAGGAGACATTAATGATTTTGCAGAGTTAGTTCTCAGTCTCAAGAGCTTTCTTAAGAGTGAAATTTATGTCCTTTTTTGTATAACCAAACTTTTTTTGAAATGTTATGTGGTTTCCTAGGTTTTTCTTTACTTTCTGAATTACCATGTTGTGGTTTTTGAGAATACACTCATGTATCATTGTTTAAAATAAGAAAATTGATCTTCTATCTGTCTGGGATGAAGTATTTTATGAAAGATTAACAAGCTTGAATTGTTGTAATGGGCAGAAAGAAAGGAAGGGTAATGCTTCAGAGGAGGCAGAATGGACTGAGGGGGGGAAGAACAACAGAAGGATCAGAGTGAGAGAGAACTGTTTATATAAACCAAGCTTCTAAATATTATGAGTTGTCTGGAGATGCCATACTTTGGTGATAAAACCACACCGACTTCATATATATTGTACCCTCAATTTTAGGATTAATCATGTGCTAAATTTTTGTCTGCTTTGATCTCAGTGGGAGTCTTCCTTCTTCAGTGGAATCTGGTTTTGGGACTGTGATGTGAGAAACCATCTCATTTTAAAGCATACTCAGGAGATCAATTTAAGCCAATTTAGTTCAGTGTCTGTAGGTATGATGTTTCAAATCCCTACATAAGGTTTGTCTCTATAACATCTGTTTTTAGAGCCTGAATTCTATTACATTTCTAAAATCACCAAGTTAGAAATGTTTTTTGCAACATTTTATCCCTAACCTACAGACTATGAACTGCAGTATCTGCTGTGAAATATCAACAGTTTAACTAGGTTGTGCCAGTAGCTATTATTATAAGCTTAGTCTGGGTTTCTAAGTAACTAAACTATGATATTTGTACATTAAATGTATAATTTATAAGTAAATGTAGAAATAAAGCAGACTTTTGGGAGTGTATTAGCTTTAATTAGCTAACAAATGAGTTTTTCTTTCTGGTATTTGTGTAAATTAATTCACTATTGGATTCAAATAATCCAAACTGCTTACTTTTTATTCTTTTGTATTACTAAGGGCCAAATGTTGCAGTCTTTAGGGAAAACACTCATTCACTTCACGTGCAGTTTTGTTTGGATGAATGCCATGAGATTTGCCCCTAAAAGCCATTGAATCTATACCTACACCACGGTTTAACAAATATTTCTGTTGCATTAATGAGCTGCCTCTCTACCTCTCTACCCTGTGTTCCCTTCGCAATCTACAGTGCATGTCTATAAAAACATTTTTCCATTATGAACATTCTTTACTATGTTTCATTTGCTTTATTGTAATTCAGCTTTAATTTAACATTGGAGTGCAACATAGGAACAAATTTCACTTAGTCCCACTGTTCTGGCTCTTGGAGTTGGTCATGCTAACGTGTAGGAACAACAGGTGAAGTTCATAGGGATGTTTTCTGCAATATACCTTCAAGCTTCTTGACTCAGGAAAACATCTGTGAGAAAGGCACCATATAACCAAAAAAGATTACTTTAAAAGCATGAGCTTAAAATCTCTCCAGGCTGTGTTCCTTCTTTATAGAACCTCTCCTGCTTAGGAACTGCAATGTGGCATTGTATCGTTGCACTTCTAGTTACAGATAGACTTTCTGAGCCATGCTGGGAAATGCTTCTTGAAAAACAATGCTTTTCTTCTTGGGGAGATACAGCAAGAGTACACCTGAGTTCAGTCATGCACCTACAGCTACCATACCATTCCACACTTCTCGAAGGGAGTGAGCCAGAGGCAGCTTATCTCAGGCATTGCTGACTTCTTATTTTTTGCTAAGAAGCAACTTTCACTTTTCTTAATAAGAAAGGCATTGTGTGCCTTCAGAAGGACATACAATTTAGGATTGCTGGCATTTTGGTAGCTCTTTTCAGATAAGATCAGTCACATGAAAATCTCAGGTGCTGCTTCTGTGAAACTAAGCACCTGATGTAAATCTGTTACTGTGAGCTTTCTTGCTCCTTACTTCTGAACAGTTTCATTCTTATCATTGTCATCATCACTGCTTGCCTTTCTTCAATCAAGATTCTTGCCACCCCAAGAGTAAAGAATGGAAAAGTCAGTGTTCTAGAAGAAGGACCCGAGATGTTTCAGGATGGAGATCTATTCTGAAAAGCTATAATTTCCTTCATTTGACAATCCTAATGTGTCTTCTCTTGCCTCTCCATCCTCTGTGCCTCATATGTTTCTCTATGCATTTAAACTGTGTGTTTTGCTTAAAGCTTGCCTCTATAACATTGATCCTGATGGGAAAAATTGCTTTGCTGTCCTTCAAATCCCTGGTCATTGCACTTGTCACTTGCATTCCTTGATGAATATATGTGTATGGATGGCTCAGTTGTGTGGGATGTCATCTGCTTTTGCATGGAGTCTAGTCCAGTCCACTAACAGAAGCAGGCTTCTGAAAGAGAAGTAGATGAGATAATTGAATGCAATCAAGCAAACAAAAAACAGAGATGCAAGATACAGTCCTATTTTGCTTCTATTTCTTTTCCCAAGCATTTAGAGCATAAACTATGTAATTCCTTCACGACAATATCATTTTCAGTAACTTACTGAAAAAATACAAATAAAATGTCAGTTCCCTTGGGAGCCATTAGCCTCGAGCAAATTCATGATGCAGGGAAATAAGAACATGCTGTGAAAGCTGGTACATGAAATGCATCAAACTAAAACATGTATGCTTTTGAGATTCAGAACATATTCCAAAGAAGTATGTTATTTTGGGGGCAGCAGTGTTTTTAGTTCATATTTATACATGCTTTACTATTATTTATGCTGTCACGCTCATGTTCATAACTTAATAATTTATTTATTTTAGCATCAAAGAACTATAAGAAATATTTGGTCATATCCATCTGATATAGAGGTCTGTGTCTGGTTATAGGGGACAGAGGGAGGTTGCATATTACGTGTTTGGCTGACCCTGGGAGTGGTGTTAAACATGAAGGCTATTTTGATAAATGTTAATAGTCTCCAAGGGCCTGAAACATTCACTGTCTTCATATATATTTAGATATTATTTCCAAAGCTATGCCAACATGGCTTCTTCCCTTGGAGAACTCAGTTTAACACATTTGATGGCACAGGGTTTGGACGACTTGCCAGTATGACAGATATAAACAATCTCTGACATAAATCTCATATCCAGAGTTCCTTTCGATTCGTAGATATATTCTTACAAGGATTTAACTTCATATAAATATATAAGGTGTTCATGCATCCCATTAACCTAAAGCTTCAGTAGCTTCTGTGCTGTAAAGTTTAGAGGTTAGACAGATCTAATTTAACAATGCTGCTAGGGCTTTTAAAAGCAGTCCTGATGATAGGAATTATGTCAGATTATATTACTACATTAATCTTGCTATAGAGTCATAATATTGTCAATTTATCTTGATGATCCAAATTCTTAACTTTCTTACTTCAGAGCAGCATGCAGGGATTTATATTTTAATGTCTGTTTGTTCCAGAAGAATCTGGCCTGCACAGCATGTGCTCAGCAAGCTTGAAGTGTGATTTATACTTTTCTTGATTCACAGGCAGAAAAGCTATAGATCTCACTTAAATGTGAGTGCAAAATATACATTGGAGACCCCCTTTTGCTTAAAGTTTTATGCCATACTGAACATTTCTCCTACCCCTTGGGATTTCAAAGTAAATTTCTTGTGTGGTTTAAGTAGTGCCTGTCTTTTCTCATCTCATTTTCACATCTGTTTTAGTTATCACTCTGATTTTAAGCACTGCCACTGAGGTGCAGATTTGCTTGACTTTCTTATAATGTGTAAATGCAGTAGTCAGTACTGTAGCCTTCCATTTTAAGAGTCTCCCATTGATGAAGCAAAGACACTGACAGTGATACTGCTGCTGTCTTTAGTGGCTGTCAGCTCCCTTGCTGCCTTAGTGCTCCTGTTTGTGCATTTTTCACACCTTGGTGAACAGCAGAAGTCAGTCAGAATAAGCCTTTTGGGTAACACCCGATATTAGAAGCCAACTCATTTGAATTTGGGGGATATTTTGCATTGTATGTTTTAATTCTCTGTTTAAAATAGTTTTCTGCTTAAAAGTGTCTGGAGGGAATCAGATTAGAAAAGATGCGGGGAAATCTCTGGGCTGCAACCAAAGGCAGAAAACTTTCTTTTGGAAAGGAACATTTTTCTGCAGCTGTGCAGCTGTGAGCCAGTGCAGCAGAGTAACTGTCCTGACAGAATACGAACTCTGAAAGGTTTTGGTGTGTAATGCAGCCTTCTGAGTCATGTTAGTCCAGTGCACACTGTTACTGCTGACATGATGCACAAGTGCTTCTCATCTCCTTGTCCTGCCTGCTCGGTGTTTCTGGAAAGTGTCTAAGGGCTTTTGACTCACTGTGTTCCAGAACCAAGTTTCCGGTCTGAGTGAGCATGTTTGGTAAATAATATTCTCTGCATATCCTGAAAAGATGTGCTGGAATACTTACTGAAACTCCATGAGAGATACAATCATTCTGTATGCAAAATATGTTGAAATCAATAGTAAGAGAGTCTGTCCTGGTAACTTCAGTCATTTTTATCTTAGGCATTAAATACCAGCACTGAAATTGTTCTGGTATACCTGTTAAATTAACAGAAGATATATAACCACATCCCTTTTATGATTTTGAAAAACTGTTTTCACTGTGTCCTAGAAAAAAAGTTAGTGGCCAAGGAAAGCCACTGCGTTCAATATTACTTTGGTTCTTCTATTTTGTAATGAGTGTGACGTGTAAGCTAATATGAGCAATAAAGAATTGTTGGCATATAGAGCTTTTTTTTTGTATGTCTGGTATTTTATTAAAATTGTGTAAGAGGCAGTTGCAAGTAATGAATGCTCCTATAGACTTTTTTTTTTGGTCATTTTGTTTGAATTTGAAATGTCCAAATAACCACAATTTAAGGCAGAAAGTTTTTTCAGTCTAATATAAATTCTATTTTCCTGTTTTATGAATATTTTTAGATTTTTAAATAAATGTTAATCATGCAGAAGATAATGACTTCTAAACCAGATTGGTGTCTGATTATCCTCCAAGTAACATTTTCTCCCACTTAGCTAGGGGCTTGGCTATATGAAAGATATCTCAGTAAATCCTGGAGCATCTAGCATTTAAAGTGAGAAGCAATGTAGATGAAGGATTAAATTTCCTTTGTGAAATTGTACAATTGTGTTAGTTATGTAGGTTTTCTAAACCAAAACACATGATAAAGGATAAATACTGCTTTAGATCATCTTTGGAAAGAGACTGTTCTGTTAGCAATCTAAAGTACTATGCTTAGGGGAGACCTGGACTGTGGGTTGAGAGACTTTGTTTCCTGCTGATGATTGTGAGGACTGAGAATTTTGGAATGTGCCATGAGGTGTTCAGCACAGTGTCACATCCCAAGTGAATATGGACCTACGCAACCCATAGATCCAAGCCCTTCATAACCAAAACAGAATGTATATCAATCTACACATGGAGTCAAATTTATTCTTTTCACATTTGTTTTGAGTTAAACATCAAATTCTGGCCACTTTTTTATAGACTTCTTTGTTTTTCAAAACAGGATATATTAAATATACAGTAAAAAATATTAAGTACTTTGTTTTAAAATACTTCTGTTATTCTGAGGAATTTTTAAAGAAATAAATTGCTCAGACACATCTGAAAAAGTTGTTCAGCAAATTTCTCCCTAATGGATACTATAGCAATAGCATGAATTGTAGAAATATGGGGAAGGGAAAAAATAAGCACCAAGACAAACATTAAAATTATTACTTTTCTCTCTTCCTATTAGCCTCAGAGGCACATGGGTTTGCAAAATACAAAAAGTTTGCTCTTTTTCATGTCTCCTGCATTTCATTGGTATGCATGTAATTTTTATTTGCTCATTATTAAGGTTTAAGGGTGAAAAAAATATGTGAGGTCTTGATTTCAAGAATATTTTGAGTTGCTGATCAGTTAATTGGTTTCTAATTGAGTTGAGAGTGAGCCAAGGAAAAATTTGAAATAGCTTTAAACTGAAAAGTTTAGAGTTCATATCTGAAGGCTGATAGACAAGTATCTGTCATGTATGGATAGAGGTAAAGGGGCAATGTAACACCAACTGACAAATTGGTTACATGAATACTTAAAAAAAAAATCGATGTGAAGGCCAGGATCTAGATCATTATATATTTCTTGGTATACATTGGGCCCTGCTGCAAAACACAGTCAAGCTTTGGATTAGTGAGAGCTGAACTGAGCTTATGTACTGTTTCTGTCTCCCTTTAGCCTGATTATCAGATATTCCATTTATTCTGTCAAACAGAACTTCTTGCCCATCTTCTGACTGGCAAAAATGTACCTTAAGCTGTATTAAAAAACCCCAGAAAAGTCCTGACAAATAGCAGACAATCCTTGAGCACTGACAGAGGTTTTGACACATAGCAAAACTGTCTTGCCAAATGCATCTTCCAACCACCACCTTTTAACAGATGTGCTAAGACTGCACAGCCTTGTGTGTTTTCATATCCTAGTGCAGATTATGAGGAGTACATCTGCCTTTACAAGGAAGTTACAGAGACTATGTTAATGTGCTATGAAAATGTAAAATAATTTGGATGAATAACGAAACATGAATTTAATTCAGAAACCCTTAGGGGCATATTCTCATTTCAATGAGAGGCGGTTTATCCTTAATGAGAGGCTTATGCATAGCTGTCTGTGCACTGAGATGAGAATACACTCAAAACTACTTAAACTCGAGAACTACGAATAATCTATTTAGAGTTTTTGTAGTCAAAAGAGATGGAATTTTAAAAGTAACTAGTTAGCTCTTATTTGCATAAGAAAATTAGCTGAAATTCAAGTCATGGAGCAAAATTCAAAGGGCTTTGTCACCTCTATTACATGCTATCTGATCAAATTGTACGTGAAAGCAAATGGCCTGATCTTTTTTCCTATTTAAATCTTTCTAAGTACACTTTATAAAATTGATTATTTTTTCCCCTAAGAATCTTGTTAGAAAAGAAAATAGTTTCAAGTGGAATTTTTTTTCCTGAATGAAATTGAACATAATTACATTGCAAAAAGATGTTTACCAAATGTTGATCATTGTTCTTTTAAATGCAAATTACCATTGTTCTTTTAAATGCAAATTGTTTGTTGTATCTTATTTTGTTTAGACTCTTCCTCAATTGTTCTGACTATCAGTGTAGTCCCTTTGGTTCAGACTTAAGCAATTTCTTACCTCCCATATCGGGCAAATTCATAGGAGCTCCATGCCCTGGATTTGCATGGCTGTAGCTACAGTCACAGCATGCCTCTTTAATTCTCAGAAAGACTCTGGATTTTGGTTCTGTCTGTGTTCAAAGTGTAGTTTCAGAGCAGAAGGAAAATGCTAGTTGAAGATAATAGTGGAGGTAGTAGAGGAGGAAGGGTCTACAAAATAAGAGCGTGTGCCAAAAATAACTTCTGGCAGTACTGGAGAAAATGTATTTTGAAATGTCGTGTAGGAGCATCAGTGCTTTAACAGGTGGTTATTGCTTGTGCCCACATGCAGTGTTCAAAATAACTGCAGTTTGTGCACTGAAGTTTTGTACACATTAGGTTGGTCAGGAGAGTGATTCAATGGCTTTGGCTGTTTGCAGTTTAAACCAGCCTATGCAGGTTTATCCATTATAAATTCAGCTTTGCAAGGTGGTGTTGCATGAATGTTCAGGTAAAAATTAAATACAGTCTGCTTTTGTTGTTGCATGAGATGTATAGTGTTAAAGACACAGATTTTAAAATTTTCTAAAATATTTTCTGCTACTTATTGTTTAGCAATAGCTAAATAAGTGTAACTGCTTTTACAGTTTTACTTGACAATAGATTTTTTTTCTCTATTAGGATCATAGGCAAATAATATATTTCAGTTCAGGTAGAACACATGTTGATTTCAGAAGAGCTAGCAAGAATGCTCAGCATTTTAAGAAATCCTGAGTTCATACATGGGAAAATATTGCTGACTTCAGATAATTCTTACTTCAGTTACTGTAAAAGGTTATTGCTGAGAATAATAATTTTAATAGTCATATTCACTTTTCAATCATATTTAGGATAGCTGTTGAAAGTAGACATTTTTTTCTGCTTCTTTAGGCAGTGGACACTCAATTTATGAGTTTAAATGCGGTCATGCAGTTTAAAATATCACTTACCCTTTACAGGAATTTACTTAATTTGGTTTTTTTTTCTGTTTTGAGAGGAAGGTGCAGGTATAAAAATAGCAGCAAAAAAAAAAAGAGAAGTGAAGTGAATCAGTTCTGACTCTAAAGTAGGCTCAAGGATTTTGGGTACTTGTTTGAAAGGTGCAAAGGACAGTCCATAGAGAGCAAAATCCTCTATGCTGAGATTGTCTCTGAGCTGTTGGGGATGTTTCTGACAGCTTAATTATGTGCATGTTGTCATTAGTTGTTGAAATACAAAGCAGTAAGGCATGTGGCTGGAGAGAGTGGAGCTTTGAAGAGCTTCAGCCCCAAGTCTGTGCCCTCTACATTGACACCATAGAAAGACTCACTTTGAATGCTAAAATACATTGTAGTCCAAATGGAAACCAGACCACGTGGATCATCCCACAGATTTCGGCTTTGCTTCTAAGGAGGGCATTTACAATTTCTTAGAAGCAGCCTGAGTTGCTGTATCTGAAATTATTCTTGAGCCACAGTGTCACTCAAAGCAGAGACTTCCTTGCAGTTTGAGACAATCCCCTCTCCTGATATGTTTTGTATCCAGATAATTAAGACATGAGAGAGAAAATACTTTATTTTTATAATTTGTTTGTGAGGACTCTCAAACTGAAAAAAGTCACTGAAGGCTAATCACTTTCTATTCCACAGCCTCTTTTGAACCTGTTTTTCCTTCCTTTCAATTTTGGTAATTGAAATTTGTGGACTAAGCTTCTAGCTTTGCTTTCACTGTAAGTATACCTCTCTGCAGGTTTTCTTGGCTAGGACATGATGAAATTAACCTTAGTTTGCTATCCTCAAGTCTTGAAGTAGATGCTTTCTTTGTTAGCTGTAGCTGCCAAAATACATTATTATTTTCCTTTGATGTACTCTGTTCTGTAAGGCAGGAACAAACAGAACCATGCTCAAAAGGGAAGAGGACAGTTCTCTAGAAGAGGTGGAATTCTTTAAAAACAAGTTAGAAATAGACACTCCGTCACTCCTGATCTGTGTCATAAATATCAGCTAGTTTCATGCATGTCTATCTGAGAGTTGAACCACAAATTATTTTAGGCATGCTTTTCTTTTTAATCAGTGTTGATATAATGGTGGAATACATGATAGGACTGAAAAGTAGCAGAACTAGTGCAAAATGTGTGTTATTCAAACCATAATTATTTTTAAGATGTTGATAATATTGCAGATAAAATCATGGAAGGTAACCAGATTTATCTGCAGTGGAATGTGAGGAAATTGGTGCTATATTAATTTGCAGCAGAAGAGGAGGATGAGTAGATGATTTCTATGTATACATCACCATGCTGTGAAAAGAATACCTTGCCTTGCTCCTTCTTCTTTGAACCTCCCAAGGTCATGCTGCTTTCATGTGGGATCATGCCAAAGGCATTAGCTGTGCATTGTTGTTGCCATCCTCAATTTGGCTTGAAGGACTGTAGTCAAGGCTAAAGGCAGAATGACTTGCTAATTTTTATCTGAAGATCCAGACCTGCCATATTGTGCATACTTGAAGTACTCTGGGAATGCTCAATGTAAAATAAATACAACTATTTACTCAGGTAGGAAAGCCGTTTAAAATCCAGGAGATGAATGGCAACTAGCAAGATAAAGGACTTAACAAGCTGTAGTGCAAATGACCATATCAAAGAAACTATTTGAAGGAACTCAAAGGTAGCAAATGATAGATTTCTTTAGCTAGCAAAGGTGACTACCTGGAGGCACCTGGACTGAATTGATTTTGTTCAGATTCAGGAATGGGTCACACCTGCTCCTATGATCCTGCTCTTGTGTAGGCCAGGGGTTTTACAATTGTATGAGATAATGGGTCACCAGAATTAAGGGACAAGAGGGGATTTTTCTGAAAAGGGCCAGACTCAGCTCCTGAAAAACTGTTTCTCCATTTCATCAGTACCCGGGAACAGGAAGCAAAAATGTTTATTTTTGTATTGTCTTGAGACTTGAATATGTGGCTGAAGTACACTGTATCTTCCTTCTCAGGCTTCATGGTTCAAGGAGGAAGGCTGATGGTTTTCTGGTGTCTGGAAACAGTGGGGTGTCCTGTGGTCAACAGACTGCTTTTTGACATCACAAAGTAGTGGGATGCAGCTGGGAAGTGAGCATTTGGGGAAGGACCTCTGGATTCAAGTGGGCCAGGTCTTTTTTCTCATTTATTTGCTAATGCGTGTCTGTGTCAGGTAATGAGCAGAAGGAATTTGTTTGATACCAGGCTGGAAGCTGAACCACAGAACCCATTTCTCTGAGAGCTGACCCACTGTGGTGTTGCTGTGTGCCAGATTACTCTGAGTTTGCTGGTTTTGTGCTCCTGTGATACAGGGAATTGGAGAGGAGTTGCTGTTCTGGCCTGCAAAAAGGAAATTTGTGTCTGAGTTAATGTGACACCTAATGGTTCTGGCTTGGCTGGTTTTTTTTTTATTTTGTTGAGGGGTTTTTTTGGGCGGGGGGCGGTTGGTTTTTTTGGTTTTTTTTTTTTTTTTTTGGTTTTTTTTTTTTTTTTTTTTGGGGGTTTTTGGGTGTTTTTTTTGTGNGGTTGGGTTTTTTGTGACTTATTTTCTAGTGTATCTTTAATGCATTTCTTCTAGAGGAATAGTTACAGGATCTGTTACACTTACTCAGTGTTTAAGATTAGTTTTCAGTCAGTGGTTTTGAAGTTAGTCTCTTATAATTTGGGTCAGTGAACAGAGTGTATATACATTGACCTAACAGCTTTCTGAGCTTCCACTGATACTACAAATATGATTTCTTATGTTTATTTAAATATTTCAGAAGAAGGGAGTGTAAGAAACAATATAAATGGTATAATTTAGGAGTGATTTTACAATCTTTTGAAACAAAATGGATATTTACCATTTGAAGGTTATAATATATTTGCTACTTAAGCCATCTCTAGTAGGAAGCTTCTAGTAGGAATAGGAAAAGAAAGGCTTCCAGCAACGTGAAATTACCATGAAAAATGTATGTGCTTTTAGTTAGAATTTTAGAAAATTTTGTTTATTTTTGTAATTCAAACATATATATTAAGTAACAGTTTAATTTCTTTAATTGTAAATGGAAGGAACTTTCTCTTTTTTCATGTGTAATGGGAAGAAGTGCTTATGGAGACAATGGATGCTGGTGAGAAATTTACACTGAGGTACTGGAACAGTAAATGGGTCTTTTTATTTTCTGGTCAGATATATTTGTAACCACATACAGTCTGCTGACCTGCTGAATATTTAAAAATCTTACAAACTGTGAGTTCTGAGTTGTCTTTAACTGAAATAAGTGATCTACTCCATAGAAATGCCTTTTTAGCTTAAAGAAAATATAGGAAGGCATGTGGCACATGTGTGAGGAAGAGAAATGGTCTGCTGCTTAGTAAAGACATCATTGCTATCACCATACCTGGCTTTATTTGAAATAAGAAGCAACCAACTAATGCTAAATGTTGTCTCCTTCAGAAACCTGTAAGAAGGGTTGTGCTTCACAAAGAAAATTCAAGCTCTATCAGAATAAGGAAAGAATAAGTTTTTTTACTGAATTAGATTTTTGGTGAAGGTGCCCTTGATGGCAGTTGCATCCCACCTAAACCAACATACTGACTTCTTGGCTGCTTGTGTGGTCTTGGTGGTGGAAGCAAAGAGTGAAAAATAAGTAGAAGGGAGATAACAGAGTGGAAGGATTAGAAGATATGAGGTAGCTGAAAAAAATGGGACTTGAAGTAACTCAGGGATGCCAGGGTCTCTGGTCAATACAAATGAATTGGTATTGTGTAGGCGATCACACAAAATTTGGCTGCAAAGCTTTTTTTAACAACTAATACTGAAAAGAAGTCCACTGCAGAAAGGGTAAAAAAGAGTAGAACTAGTGAAAAAAAGAAAAGTTGCATTTTTTCTAAATTTTCCAACCATTATCGAGCACAGATGGCTGATTCCAAATGGTTTGCCTCTAAAATATTGCCTACTTCTATGCTAGCTGAATTTTTCAAATATTTTCTAACTTCAGAGCAGATTGCAATGATCCAAGTGGAAGGTAAGAAGAGAGAGCTAGCCTCAGTAATGTCTATTTCTGGAAAAATTGGCAACACATCAGCTGTACATAGATTGAAACAGATTTTACTGATTCTTTACTGACACCTGGTCAGTAAGGCAATTGAGCAGCTCCAGTTCCTGAACTGAACTGAAATAAACTTCACAAAATCTTTCTTTTTTTTTTTTCTTCACAATGTTATCAGTGTTACCTCAGTCTTATGAAACCCCATATTGCATAAATTGTACCCAAGAGATCCTTATATCACCTCATCTCCGTTAAAAAGAGGAATATGAAAATACTGCATCTGGGTCTATGCGTGTTGTATTGATTCTCTTGTCATCAGTGACCTAATTTGGAAAACCTCTTCAGGTCTGCATTGCAAATAGCTTGGTGCATATGGTTCTCCTCCCTCGTGTCTTAGTCATATGCACACACGTGCTGTGTGGTGATAATACCAAATGATTAATATCTTTTGTTTTCTGTTTGAATGACAGCATGTTTTTTATTTTCTTCGATGTGCACAGATTACCCAGTTCTGTGACATTAAAGGAGCACGTTAAAGTCTCAGACAAAGTCCAGCAGGGCACTGGGACTTCTGAGCTGAAGCAATAGAGACTGCTGTGGAAAGTTTGGGGTTGAAGAGAAGATAAAGTGCTTGAGACACCATTGGGCAGAACCAGTGGTACCCAAGTCAGGGCTTCTAACAGGAAAGCCCTGACCTATAGGTGCTGCTTGCCCAGTGGAACACATACTGAATTGAATAAGAAAAAACCATGAGGAAGTAGAAGAGTAAAGCATGACTGGGGTGGGTGAATGGATTTTCAGAGCTGTATGTTGTCTGACTCTGACAAAGTGATGGTGTGTCATAAGAGAAATGAATTTTTAGGTAGTTGGTTGTTGGATTTGAAAACACGAAGCTTACAGAGGCACTAAGAGCTCTTAACTGCCTTGGAACATAAGGGTGCACAGAGCAGTAAGTCATTCATTTCCAAACATCTTCACATTTTAACAAAGGGATATTTGTGAGTGTAATACCTATAAAAAAATAATACTCTAACAGTCTATTGCAGTTGGTGGATTCAGCGTGAGTAAGCTGGAACATCTTGTACATGCCATTCGTATGAAAATCTGTGAGCACTTAATATAGCTTGCACAACTTAAATTGCCAAGTGATGCAAAGCAGATGAGGCCCAGCATGATTATAGGATCCCAGATTGAGGTATTGGAGTGATTAAAAAAAATAATCTCTTTAGACCTACTGCATATCTTCAAGGCAAGAAATACCCACCCACAACAACAAGCTTTGAACCTGTAAGACAGACAAATGGACACACAGCTTTCTGGCTGAAATGTGTAAAACATGCGCTATTGGAGTATTGAGGAAAGATGTTTTAGATTACATTTGCAGTTTTAGATATGAGAACCAGTTTCCAGACCAAAACTGGGTAAATGTATTTTTGGGGGAGGTATTTATCAGTTAATAATGAACAGAAGGAGCAGGCTGATAAAAAGACAAGAAAGTACAGACTGCCTCTGCCTCAGGGAGAACAAACCTGGCTAACAATTCCAGGCAGAAACTCCTCAAGAAGGGGCTGTGGATGGTTTCTGATTTTTTTTTTTTTTTGTGTGTGGAATAGTGGAGTTGAGATTGTAATGATAATTACAATCATTAATAAGATATTGTAATGATATAGAATAAAGAACTTAATGTTTCTAGGTCATGGCTGTCCATAGGTAAATTTATTCAGCTAGGTTTTGTATTTAATTGTTAGTAGGTGTAATGCTGCTCTTATCTTGCATTTTATTAACCACAATAACTCTTCCATATAGTATTATATGATATATTTGCATTTTCTAATATTTTCATTTTCTTCTATAGTTTTTTCTCATTTATCTTATATGGTATGTTTTCAACTAAAAGCAGATATTTAAAAAAAAAAAAAAGCACGTGTGAAAACTTACATCAACTCAGGCACACTGGAGGATGGGAGAACAAAATCAGAAGTTCCTGAATGTGATGTGAGTAAATGTAATAGACAGATGAGAAAAATTATGCTGAAAAAAGATGTATTGAATTCGTGATGATAAACCTGGCTGCATGTGTGGTTCTTTGGTAGCTCAGCAGAGATTCAGTTCTTCCTCCAGCCTAATCTAAGCACTAACTATGTGGACTGAGAAATTTGACTTGGTCTGAGGTACATAAGTAGCTTTAAATGTAAATACTAAGTATTCATCTTTACACATAAATTTAACCTCTATCTTGTCCTTTGTAAAAAGAGGGGGGAAAAAAGCTTCTGAACCAGTTTTTATACCAGGACTTCATAAGAGACAGTGAAAATTAATTCAGATACAAATTGTAAATGGGTCTGTTAATTGCATGAAGCAGTTGCTGAGACTAGCAATGTGCTTATCTGCTTGCCTGCATGAGGATTGGGAGGGTGGATTTGCAGAGACTTCAGATGCTCTGATCTTTTGTCTGTTGTTCTTCACTGTGTGGTGAGACACACTGTGGAACACATGGTGGTGTCTGAACTACGTGTGTGGAGCAGGACATACGTGTGTGTGAGAGACGTGGTCTGCTTTTGCTTTCCTCCTTTGTTGCTTAGTCCTACCATTACAGCCCAAAACCCCAGGCAGCTCTTGGTTGTTAGAATTTTTAATATGGTTTGCAGTGGAAGAGGGAATTTGACAACCATCTTAAGCAGCTAAAAATGATGTGTCAGGTTCTATTTAACTGAAGACATTTAAATAGCTATTGCAGGCGACAATTCTGTCTTTTGTTCCCATCTTCTCTCGCAAGGCAAGAAGAAGAGTATATGTCTCCTGTTGTTTTTCTGTTTATGCAGGCACGAGACTTTTTTCCTTTTCTGAAATCCCAGATTTTAAAGACCAGTGTTTAAAGAAATACAAATACTATAATGGAAATAGCAGTCCTTCACTCTGTTTCCATCACTGTGTGAGATTTCTTTTTAGGTTCCTCTGAAATGACCACACATAGAGGGGGAAGGAGAGAGAGGATGCTTGTTGGGTTGCATTTGACTTCATTTTGGCTGACCATTAAATCAGCAGCTTCTGAGTTTTATCTTTTATTGTGAGAAAACTGCTATAGAGTGTCAAAGCACTGGGTGATGCTGCTGGGTTGTTTTTGGTTTTGGATTTTTGGTTGGGTTTCTTTTCCATTAAAAATGTGTAAGGACATAGTTCCTGAGCTTAGGTGCACCTCAGAAGCAGCTCTCTTATTTGCTTCTGAACCAATTACAGTGCCCTGAGAAGTACACAGCAGGACTAATCAAACTGTGTGTACAGTTTGCATTCAGGTGTACAAAAACAAATGAGAAAATGCAGATGAGGTAGCTATTTCAGTAAATCTTTCTTCTAAATTTCTTATCATTTTTAAATACTCTGTTCAAAAATCAGTCAGCTCATCTGTAGGAGCTGAGTGAGACATGACTGTGTCCCATATATTTAAGTTTTATTGGGGAAGCAGAATATACCATGGGGCATCAGGAGCACATGGGCAAAACTGTATGCCTGAAGCTAACAGCACTCAAGACTAAGACTGAAATCAACACTCATGGTTGAGACTGAAATTTCACAAGTGAGGAAGAATATTCACATATCTTCCTGAAGTAAATTTCCACTGGAAAAAGATAATTCTTCCCAATACCTTTAGAGTATGCCTTCTCCCATTCCCCATCAAGATTATGAAAGAATTCTTAACACAAGCTAGCTATCAGTGGTAGTAGCCTGCAACCATACCTCAGCAATTGCAATTCCTGCCATCTGCTGTTTGCATACCAGAAAATTTCCTTGGGAAACTGTGTACCTGTTGAACAGCAATTAGTAGCTCTCCCTTAAAATAATAATTTAAATCTATATTTAGTTCCTATTTTCCGCTTCTTTATGGATTCCTACTATGGCTGCCAGTGTAGAATTTTGTTTCATAATGTAATTTCTCTGGATTGGTCAACAAACATTGATCAGTTTACAGCATCACAGAATCATTTAGATTGGAAAATACCTTTAAGATCACCAAGTCCAACTATTAACCTAATAATGCCAAATCTATTCATTAACCATGTCCCTAAGTACCACATCTACCCAACTTTTAAATACATCCAGGGATGGTGACTCTCTGGGCAGCCTGTTCAAAATGCCAGACCACCTTTTGGTGAATTAACTCTTCCTAATATCCACTCTAAACCTCCCCTAGTGCAACTTGAGGCCATTTTCTCTTGTCCTATCAGTTATTACTTGGGAGAAGAGACAGCCTCCATCTGGCTCCACCCTCTTCTCCAGAAGTTTTGGAGAACAATAAGGTCTACACCTTGTGGTGTAGCAGGTCCCTGACCATTTTCCCTTGGAGTATAGATTGTAGGGGCTTCCTTCTGCACTCTATTCCTGTCTTCAACTCAGTGAATGGGGTACCCAGAGAACTGGTCTTACTACTAAGGACTGAGGCAAAGAAGACTTTAAGTATCTCACCGTTTTCCTCATCTGTTATCAGTGTTTTATTCCCCAAGTCTTGTAAAGGATGAAGATTCTCCTTAGCCCTTCTTTTTTTCTGCAAATGCATTTATAAAAACATTTTTATTGTCTTTTACAGCAATAGTCAAATAACATTCTAGTTTGGGCTTTGGCACTTCTAATTTTCTTCCTGCATAATTTCACAATATCTTTGTATTCCGTCAGGATTGCATGCCCCTTTTTCACTGCTGCCTACTTGAAGAATTAGTAGTGGAGAGTAATCTGAGGGCTGTATCAGGGTAGGAAAATGTTTTCCTGACATCATGGAGGCAGCAGACTTCCCCAAAGATATGGGTTCAGTGTGCCTTGGTGACTAAGTGGAATAAACAAAGATAAAACAGCAGTAGGCATTAAGTAAGCTTTCAAATTCAGAAGCTACTAAGTCAAGATAGCTATAGAAAATCTAAAAAATATCCCATCAGTAATGTGCAAATGTTAACAGTTGAATGAAGAGGTTTATCTTGTGAAGGAAATTATTTAATAAATTAGCAATTTATCTCTTCCAGATCATTGTGATAAAAATAAGACAGGTGGATGATATGAAAATAACTAATACACCGTTGGTGTAAATATTAAAGGCTTTGAGGAGACCATAGCACACTCAGTCAAAACCTCTCATAACTCTTAAACTGATGGCCTCAACATTGGTGGTACAAGGGGGGCCTGAAAGGAAGGTGGCACTTCTCAGTGGCACTTCCAGTATCATGTTTAAGGACATTATTACAGGCCCTGCATCCAGCCCTGACTTCTTTGTTTGCAAATGAATTGAGGTGTAGAGTTGGTGTATCTGGCCAATGGAAAATTTTGGAGTTGCAAAGAAAATGTAGCTGGAGACTGAGATGCACTGTTCTTGGGAGGCTCTTCAGTGTGGGGCTCAGGAGCGACTTGTGGTGGATGATGTGAACTGGGCTGTGCACTGCACAGATATTGGAGCATATTGTCTTCTCATCTGTGATCACATTCTCTCATGAAGGGAACTACTTGGATTGCTCCAACCAGGAGTCTGTGTGCAAGCTAGTGTGTATGCAATGTGGACACTGAGAGGCTGAGGGCTGTGCAGTGAAACAGAAAAGGAAATAATTTGGCTTGGTAGATAGGAATTGTGTGTTGGGGGTAGAAACTAGAAAAAGGACTTTCCCAGGTAGGCTGCTCCACAGCATAGCTAGGAACACTGGAAGTACAGTGTTTTCTGTGACATAAAGTCACAGATTCTTCGGATTTAGGATAATTTCATTCCTGAGGTGTTGGAGATTCTTGGCTTCTGAGTTACCTGCCCCCAGTGGAGTGAATGTGGTGTCTAAAAACAACATGTACAAGGCAGAATACAGAAGAGTGCTGCTTAAATTTTACAGAAAATTCATGAAACCTGACACACTTTATACTAAAAAGTCACCTATAAATTCTCTTTTTCCATTAAAAAGGTAGTTTCAGCAGAAAATTCTTAGCCACTTACAATATGAAAAAAATACTATTATTCATGTTAGTTAAGGTTAGATGATACAGAAACTAAGCTTCTCTCAAAATGAAAGAATGTTTAGAGATAGAAATTATGTCAGTGCCTCTGTCCATGGGAATGAAAATGAACATTTGATAATGTTCACTCATAATTTGGGTTTGGTTTTTTTCTATAATGGTATAAAATAATCACACTGACTCAGTCATCATTCTTTGGAAGTTACAGATGAGATTTTAAAGCCATATATATAATGATTTATATGAATTACAGTGAATGACGAGAACCTCCTTTAAATCTGTCGAACTTAATTTTCTGCTCTGTGGAGCACAGTGATTGAGACAGTGAAGCCGAATGATGTTTTACACTGTGCATACTGCCAGCTGCCAAAAGCCTATGGCATTAGCTGAATCCACAGTAAACCCATGGACAAGTAGTCAAGAAGATGCAAAGCGTAATTCTCTCTTGGCTGTGCTTCCAAGGGAACTTCAGGCATCATTTTGCAGTGCCTACGATGGCAAAGCAATGGCATTCTTCATGAACAGTTTGGCAGAGCTGTACCCAGCTATTTCAAATATTGGTGGATGCTGTTAAGTGGTTTAGGAGTCATACTTTCTTTGGACCTCTGTAACATCAGAATCATAACTAGAATCAGTATTGTATTTGATTGTAGTCCAACTATATCTGGAAGGGAGTCTATAGCACAATATCTTTTTAGAGAAATGGTTAGCTGGTATTCAGATTCTCATAGGTTATTCTGTTGGGAAGAAAAAGTGATAAGATAATTGCTTATAATAGTCAGTGCATCTTCATTTGTTTGCAGAACAAATCTTCATAAAATTATATCTTCCTAAATAAAAGAAGAATAGGAATAATAAAGGGAGTCTCTTTATTCTAAAAATTCTCCTTAGTGCCAAGAATATGCTTGAAATGCATTCTCTGAGCTTTCTTCTATGCTTGTATTGCTAGTGTTCCTCTGATTCTCTTTTGTTTCCCATTGCCTTTTTTTGGCCACATCTGTGATGCTTTTGTCTTTGGTTTTGCTTTTTTTTTTTGCACATATAATAGTACCAACAACTTCAAAATTGCTTTTAACCACCAGGAGAATCCATCTTGTTGCATTACAGAACGGCACCAGGGCATCATCTGCATGAATTAGAATGGTAATTTCTTCTGTTTCTATGGAATCTTAACTTCATGTTACGCTTAGAGTGAATTCTTACTATTCCTCCAAAGCCACAGATTTTTGACTCAATAGCTTTGATATCTAACTACTCTTGCTATTTGCTTTTAATGTATGGCAGGTTCCTTTTAAATTGAGGACAAAATTCGAATTGTGTCAGATTACTAACACCAAATACAGGTGTCCAGGATAATTCATAACAGTAATATTCTAATCTTGGGGATTTTTTCCTCTCCAGAACTTCCCATTTAAACATGAGATGGAAGAATTTTTATCCTTGGGAGTCTATAATTTTCACATTCTATGACTTTTTTTTTCTTTCAGGCTTGGAGTATTGATGGAAGGGACCTGCCATTTTCTGCAGGGGCTGTAGGAGGGATCTGGGCTGTGTGACAGGTCTTCTTATGGCTTATCTGGGTTTGCAGGACATGAAGCCTGGGAGGTTGTCTTCTAATCAAGAAGACATTTTCCTAGTTGGTCATTTAATTCCTTTTTTCCAGAGCAAGGGTAACCTGAGGTTTTCTTTGAAGGTACTTTAGTACCTTTCATACACTGTTGTGAAGTAATCAATACCATACTCTACTTTGCCATATGACACTGGATTGTCATCATCCATAGCCACTGGCAATCTGCTTTGCTAACCAAGTGTTTAGCTGTAATCTTCATTTAATCTGAGGAGAAAATTGGCATTTGATTTTTCATTTCCATAGATTTAAAAAAAAGTTTCCCTCATATGCTGCACTAAAATAAATTTCAGATGAAATATGAAAATACTAGTGGACATAAGCGTGGCTTTTAATGATATTTTTACTATTAAGAAAGCAATTTAAGTCCCTCACTATTTAGGAATGGAAATATTTAGGTGCATAATATGCTCTTTCCCTTTAACTACCAGTATCACAAAATATCTGTTGCAACCAAATATAAAGAATAATAGGGCAGAGTAGTTCAGGGACTTGGATCCACAGCTGTAGATGCAGTTTTGGAAAATACAGAAATATGTATAACAAAAAAAATACTCCATATGTGTGACACCTCTGTTGAAAAGTAGCCATGCATGTCATCTCTCGTACTCACTGTGTTTGTTACTCAAAGTAGAACAGACAGGTTATAGATTTCATTTTGTTTTACTGCAATCAGAAAGCAATATCATCCTTCTTGTCACACAACTAGCAGGGGAAGAATTAAGTTGTATGTAGCTGATTCGATTCTTAGTGACAGAGCTACAAAAGAAATACATGAATAAAACATTGTTATAAATGCAGTAGCATCAAAGCTACCTTTGTATCATGTAGAGGGGTTTGTACTGTTAAATTGTATAAAAATAATCTTTTAAAATTTTCTTTGAAAGCTGAATTTTGATAAAATACTGTTTTCTATTGTATTTTTAAACTGTTTACCACTCCAAGACCAAAATTTTGGATTATGCTTTGAGAAAAAAAGGTATTTCTTTAAAAACATAACAAAAAAAAAAAAAAAAAAAAAAGAGAAAATACACAGTCATTTATTTGTGAGTTATCTTTTTGAGAACAGTGGATTCTTTGGCTGCCTAGAATGAAAAGACTTGCTCCACAAATTTGTAGAGCAGATATGTTTGTTTTTTTTTTTTTTTTTTATATCTTGAGTAGTGGTTGAGGTGAGCCCTCTCAATGTGGTTTGAAAGAAAACTTAATATAGTTTATGCAGAAGTTCAGATCTCATAATCTCATTTTAATTCTGCTTCAGTCTCTGCCGTGTAGCTCTGGACTTGTTGCCTGACTTCTCTGTGCTTTCATTTTTCATTTGTGTGCCTTTGTCTAAATTGTAGATTGTAATATAGGATACATCAGCATGTAATATAATGCAAATCAGCACTCCTGTGGCCTAGGTGCTTCATGGGGTACGTAGTACATGTTTCAGGAGTGATTTTGCTAGGTGATTGTGCAGAGACTATTTTAAAAGGTGCTAGAAACTGGACTAAATATAATATAGCATCCACTAAAATGTGATAAAACCCTTCACACTATAAAACTGAGATAATCTCTGAGTTTCTTTCCTATTGCTACTGATCTTTTCCAAAATTAAATTTGTACCCATGTAAATTTATATATACAGTATATTATATATACATATTATACGTAGATATGTGTATGTATTGTTTCCTTACAGATAACTTATTTCAGTCTTTTATGTTACTTCTGCTTTTTCAATTATTCTCTGGATCCATTGCCACAGTTGGGCAGTTGGGGTTTTGGTGTAAGAGATGGGAATATTCTGATGGAGATCTACAACCTAGTTTAGTCAAAACAATATGTTATGCAGCGTGTCTTCACTTTCCTAATGTCAGAGTGGGAAAGTGCAAAACTGGTTACTGTATTGCTATAACTCTCTGAGTCGGATGAAAAATGTAATTATCTATTGTTTTCCGGACAGAATCATAGAACGCTTTAGGTTGGAAAAGACCTCTAAGATCATTGAGTCCAACCATTAATCAGCACTATCAATGGAATAAAGTCCAATCTAAACCTCCCATGGTGCAACTGGAGGCCATTTTCTCTTGTACTATCAATTGCTACTTGAGAGAAGATAATGACCCTCACCTGACTACAGCCTCCTTTCAGGTAGTTGTAGAGAGCAATTATGTCTCCCCTGAGCCTACTCTCTCCAAGCGAAGCAACCTCAGTTCCCCCAGCTGCTCCTCATAGGCCGTGTGCTCCAGACCCCTCCACAGCTCCATTGCCCTTCTCTGGACACTCTCCAGTGCCTCCATGTCTTTCTTGGAGTGAGGCATTGAAAACTGAACAGTTTTTGAGGTGCAACCTCACCAGTGCTGAGTACAAGGAGATGATCCC
Organism: Ploceus nigricollis; assembly: GCA_013399945.1. Taxonomy (NCBI): domain Eukaryota; kingdom Metazoa; phylum Chordata; class Aves; order Passeriformes; family Ploceidae; genus Ploceus; species Ploceus nigricollis. Next base: position 693,950 of record VXBC01010655.1, read on the forward strand.
TGCCCTAGTCCTACTGGCCACACTATTGCTGGTATGAGCCAGGATGCCATTGGCCTTCTTGGCCACCTGGGCACANNNNTTGCCCTTCTCTGGACACTCTCCAGTGCCTCAATGTCTTTCTTGGAGTGAGGCATTGAAAACTGAACAGTTTTTGAGGTGCAACCTCACCAGTGCTGAGTACAAGGAGATGATCCCTGCCCTAGTCCTACTGGCCACACTATTGCTGGTATGAGCCAGGATGCCATTGGCCTTCTTGGCCACCTGGGCACAACTGGGTCATGTTCAGCTGCTGTTGACCAACACCCCCAGGTCCCTTTCCACCATGCAGCTTTCCAGCCACTCTGTCCCAAGGTTGTAGTGCTGCCTGGGGTTGTCATGACCAAAGCGCAGGACCTGGCATTTGGCCAAGCTAAACCTCATCCAACTGACCTCAGCCCATTGATCCAACCAGTCCAGATCACTCTGTAGAGGCTTTCTACCCCCCTCAGATCGACCCTCCTGCCCTGGTGGTGTTTGTGAACTGACTGAGGGTGCAGTCAAATCCCGTTGTCCAGATAATCAGTAAAGATATTAAACAGGCCAGGAGTGCCCCTGGTGTTTTCCAAAGCTCTCCTTGGAGCAGCTTTGGAAAACACCACTTGTGACTGGATGCCAGCTGGATGTAACTCTGTTCACCACCACTCTCTGGGCCCAGCCATCAGCCGTTTGTTTACCCTGTAAATAGTGCCACCACACAAGTAATGAGCAGCCAGGTTCTCCAGGATAATATTGTGGGAGACAGTGGCAAAGACGTTATTAAAGTCCAGGTAAACAACACTCACAGCCTTTCCTTCACACACTGATCAGGTCACCCTATAAAAGAAGGAGATCAGGTTGGCCGAGCAGGACCTGCCTTTCACAAACCCGTGACAGCAGTGCCTGATGCTGTGGCTGTGGGATGGCACTCAGGATGCTCTGCTCCATGACCTCTGGCAGAGAGGTCAGACTGACAGGCCTGTAGTTCCCTAGATCCTCCTTCCGGCCTTTTTTGTAGATGGATGTCACACTGGCCAATCTTCAGTCAACTGGGACCTCCCCAGTCAGCCAGGACTGCTGGTAAATGATGGAATGTGGCTTGGTAAACACTTCCACCAGCTCCCTCAGCATTCTTGGGTGGATCCTATCCAGCCCCATGGGCTTGTGTGCCTAAGTGGTGTAGCACTGACCATTTCCCCTTAGATTTTGGAGGATTCGTTTTGCTCCCCTCCCTGTCTTACAGTTCGGGGGCTGGGTATCCAGACAAAAGGCCTTATAATTAAAGACTGAGGAAAAGAAGGTATTAAATACCTCAGCCTTTCCCTCAAGCATTATTAAAAGGAAAATATAACACAGACACCCCCACCCCCCACTGTAGTAAATGGTTTTGTAACAGAGTTAAACATGTTCATTTGTTCCTAACTCTAATTTATTCAGGGTAGGCCCAACACTGAAGCTGTTTTTTTTTTAGGGGAGCCTGAGTCTCATTTGCATTAATATACATTCACACTTCTCTCTGGCAGTAAAGAAATTCAGTACATAGGTGTGCTGACCCTAAACATGTGTGAGGAAAGCCCTGGGTAAATGTAAACAGGGTCCTATAGATTTGATCAGGTGAAACGTTTGTATCTCAGGTATAACCTATGCCTCCTTTAGGCTAACATGAGATTGCTGTTCTTTGGTTTAGTAGATTGTCTGTGGTAAAGTCGAACTAAATATCCATGTTTTCATAGTACTATGTAGGTGCTTTCTTTTTTCCCTGGCATTCAGCTCTGTGTCCTATTTTCATTTTTAGTGTGATTTTTTGGGGTTTTGTGACTTGCTGCCACATAATGTTCCTTATTTATAAAATGCCTCTGTCCGTTGCAAAAAAGCCCCCATACTATGCTTTGAATTAAATGTGGGCTAGGAAGGACAGTTACCTGAAATATTAAAAAGTTTATTTCTCTAACTAAAATGATGTTAGCCTCATTTTAATGAAAAAGAATAATTTTCAAACTGTGCATTTATGTCCTCGTAAATGGTAATGGGCAAGTTGTGAACAGCATATCAAAGTCTATAGTGGTGATATTGTCAGGATCAATGAAGCCTCAACCAAAGCCATATCATATTAGATTGTCCTAAAATGTCATTAAAGAGCAATGTAATTTTCTCTCTTTCTCCATTTTCTCATTTCTGTGGCAGAGATGGGTCTGAATAAAAGCTTTTTTAACAATTTGTTAATCTAGCTTCATTTTGTTTTCAACTGTTTCCAAAATTCAAAGCTGAAAACATCTTAACCACCTGTGTGTGTTTAATGGTGATGTCCACATGCTGGAGAAAATATGTTGTTCCAAGGCTGAGTGAAGAGACTCATAGTGGACATAACCCAGAAACCTGGTTTTGGCCATCTGCACAGGCCAAGGGCACTCATCCTACGTGTTCCTGAAGGCAGAATGGTGGGTGCTTGTCTGGGAGCAAAAGCTGCAGCTCCATCTGGGGGGGTCTGCAACACCTATCCCAATGGTACCTAAAGGGGGCCTACAAGAAAGCTGAAGAGGGACTTTTTACAAGGGCGTGTAGTAAAAATTCCCATAGGACAAGGGAGAATGCGTTCAGACTGAAAGAGGGTGGATTTAGATATAAGGAATAAATTCTTTACTGTGAGAATGATGAGGTACTGGGACAGACTGTCCAGAGAACCTGGGGATGCCCCATCCCTGGCAGTGTGCAAAGCCAGGTTGAATGGGGCTTTGAGCAGCCTGGTCTTAGTGTAAGATGCCCATGGAAGGGGGATTGGAACTGGATGACTAACTTTAAACATCCCTTCCAACCCAAATAATTCTATGATTCTATTAATGTGGATGTCATTGGCTTTCTGCAGTTAAATGGATAAATTCTGCACTTATTACCTAGAAAAAATACAGAGTTGAAATATAATTATCATTGGAAAAATGCTTATTTTCATTAGGAACATGGATAATACAATCACAGAAAACCTGACAGATAATTTTCAATCTATTGCCATAAATGCAGAGTTTGTGAGTTACTCATTAAGAGTAAGTTTAAAATTATCAAAGTGGGCTATTTTTATAGGTGGGTTTGGATCGGTATGATGATTGCAACTGAATTGTCAGTAAGAATGTCTGTGAATAAGATGATGACATTTGATTTGCCTAGACTTAAAGCAGTACCTTTTTGCTGACACCTGCTTCATTATGAGAGAAGTTATAACTGTCACAGCTGCCGCGGATTTAGTTCTTGTTTTATTATTAATGCATCCTTAACTGAGCTTTTTTTCTCGTGGACTGGTGGCTGCGAGGTGATGATAAATATGCAAGTGAATGTGGTCCTCTGAGGACAACGACTTGAATGCTCCCGTATTTTAACTCTGCTCTTGTAGGAAGTTGCCAGTAATGGGTTGACAGTTTGTCCTTTCTGTATGTGGGGGGAACTTTTGAGGCACAACTTTCCATTACAGTGTTGACTTCAACACTTCTGCAGCTTCTTTGTAGCTGTTTTCAGATGCGCGGAGAAGGAGGCTAATTTGAAAGAGCATCAAACCTTGAAGTCCATGTATTTCCTCTGTACTCTGGCAGGTAGAATCAGCAGGGAGCAGAAGAGTAGTTGAAAATAAGTGTAGCTGGCATGGTCTTGAAAGTTTTATTGCAGGATAATTTTCCATCCTCTATCTGGCTATTAATACATACTGCTAAACATACAACTCTATGGTTGATTTGAAAAACTATATTCTAGGTTTCTTTTGCTGACCCCAGTAGGTTTTTGCTCTACATATGGCTGAAAGCTAAGAAAGAATGTGTAGATTGTATTGATTAAAAATGAATTGTGAAAAAATGTGTCAGATAAGAATTTGAAATACTGTGTCTCTGCTCATGCTTTTAGTCCCTGCTGCCTTTTTTCTTTTCCTTGTTCCTCATTTCCTGCCTTTTGAGAGAGAGGGTGGAATATAATTAACAAGACTGAAGAAGTTCTTGTAATTAAAAGCTTCAAATGTGAAACATACTTGATCAGTTCACTTCTTTGTTAGAGTTCAGTTCTGAAGCTGAAGTATCTGAGGTTACTCCTGCAAATTAGCATTATGGCCAGCATTTGAAAAAAACATTTATAGTAGACAGTTCATGTATTTTCATAAGTGTTCAATAACTGGTCTCCAGCATGGGAAAAACAACGAAGTATTCTAATCCATCCTTCTTTGCCAGGCTATTTCTTTTCATGGGAGTGGATTCACTTAAAAATTATCTTTTAAAACTTACTTGCTGTAGATAGTAGTCAGGAATCAAAGGTAAACTTGCTGTAACATTGTCTGAACTTGTTCCTGACAACAGAAAAATTAAATGCTCTATAAGGCTTGGTGGCCTTAATATCATTTCCACCTGAGCATATCATCATGGAAGAAAAAGACACTATGATATGCATTTTTGCATTTGGTTCGGCTGCTGGCTCCTTTTTTTGGTCACTAAATGTAGGTTTTTGGTGAAGGCTAGTCTACTCCATCTTAATCACCAAAATGCTTGTAAAACTGAAACAAGTGTGATAGTTTATGTCATGTATTTATTGTAGAAATCACAATTAATAAATTGCTGATACGTATTTTGGTTTTGAGGATTAGTGGAAATTAGATCTTCTCTGTATTTCTGTTGCTCTGTCATTAATGATTCTGGCTATTGGTATACCCAGTGAAGCTGGATAAAGAGGTAGCATTTAGCTCAAATGTTCTTGCCTCAACCTTGAAGTAATACTAAGTCAAAACAGCAAAGCCTTTGATGATTGCTTTGATGCTTTTGAAAGGAAATACTTTGACCTTATTTAGAAATACTTCATTTTGCATCTACGCAAAATCCATTAGCTGCCATAGAACATCCAAAGTCCATTAAATCCATATTTTCCTCATTAAAAAAACTCCCAAAAACTTGGTAAAATTTGAGACATCACTGTGTAGTTTTCATGTAGTTAGCAAACTTCTAGAGAAGCTGGTTTCATTACTTTGCTCTTTCATGATCGTGTGCTTCTGCACTTGTATAAGAAGTATAATAAGAAAACAAGGAGCAAGGGGAAATGTAAATAGCCATAATATTCAAATATGTAAGCCTGTTTCACTGAGAAAACCTATTAGCAATTGTTGGCTTCAGAAAGTGAATCAATTTATGAATTTTGCACTTCATCTCATTTCAAAAAGCTTTTATCTCTTTCTGACTCCTCCCGATACTAATTCCTGATCAAATGTTTAGGTAGGCCTGTTATTTTAGAAAAAATTAGAAAGATTTTCACAGCAGTCCCCATTGTATTTTGTAGGGGAAAGTACTGACTTTTATTTATAAACATGTTTTATAAACATGAATAAAATATTTATAAAAATTATAATTATTTATAATGCATTTACATGCCATATAACCACTTGGAGATAGGGTTATTTCCTGTCCTTAAGTCAGAAGAGGTATCTGCATATAGCTACAGAAACAGAAGCTTAGGCCTCCTTTTGCCTCAAGTATCCTTCTAGCTAACAATTATTTCATTCTCTCCTTTGCTTATTTCAGGAAATTTCTACAGGTTCTGTTATGGGAAATCCGCTGGCACCAGGGGTGAGAGCTGCCCACTCATACATGGAAGCTCAGTTTGTGGAAGGAAGGACACTGGGGTTTTTAAGGTTGTTTTTTTTATTCCTGTGGGCAAGTTACAAACCCCAACCTATAAAAAGTAAACCTGAATAATGCACTATCTTGGAGAAAATGGAAAGTTGGGAGCTTTGGGTTTGGAGTCTTTTTTTCTCAGTGAAAAGACATTGGGATTTTTGCAGGAGTAGCTTTACCAGGTATTTTGACACTAGTCATCAAAAATTATATATTTAATTTTAAAAATTCAAAAAGGCTTGCAGATCTCCATGTGAAAATTACAAAAAGTAATTTTTGTCTTTATTTGTGATTCTATAGATAAGTTTATCATGGGCTATATTTTTATTTCATTTATATAGATCATATTAATTTCTGTACATTGTCTTCATTGTTTATCCAAAGTTATTCAAACAGGCTATATAAAGTAGATGTCATTTTAAGTAGAAATAATCAGAACTGAGTGTTGCAGGAGGGATCATCAGCTAAAATATGGACAAACTCCATTAGAGTGTTTTCTGTGGGAAAATGGATGGCAGAACTTTCTCCTAATATAAGCTTGTGTGTCATACGTAACCCATAACACAATTTAAATCTTTAGATCTTATTGCAGATCTAAATATGATATAAATTAAATCCTATTTAAAAACAAAGTATTTATTTTAGAGACCTTGCACCTACCACCCCCTTTTTTCTTGATCCCATAAAAATAGTTTTAAAGTCCTGGAGAGTCCAATGCTGTCTCATGCTCTTAAAACAACAAAAGACCTGCTATTGGTATACAGATGGCATCAAAAACTGCTAACAGCTTTCAAGATTCCTTCAAGGACAATTACTTCTAAGCCTTTATGAAAATAAGAAAAAGCAACTTTCTCAACTCCATTTTTTCTGGCTAATAATTAGAAGATTTAGAGCTGCCAGACAGGTGGTTTTAGCTGTGACAGCTGGAAGTATAGCTTCTTTCTTAATTTTACTCTCTGCTAATCAAGTGTTTCTGAACCTCTTTGTAAATTGTGATTTTTTTCTTCTACAGAATAAATGCTGCCTTATTTCCTCTTCTTTTTGTCCTTGTTCCCCTCCAGACAAACAAACAAAGCCTTAGCCATGCAGGAGAAAAAAAAGTTGTGTAGAATCTGTTTTTCTTTTTTGTGAAGTTTTGCTTTATGTTTCAAGTGGGCAATGTAAGCCTCACCACATTGTCCTCCAAGCAAGTGGATACGCCTTAAAAGAACAGTAAGAACCCACTAACTTTGTTTGCTCCTTAAATTAAAAACAGAAATTCCCAATACCATTACTTGCTAAAGAAAATGATACTCTTAATGCAGAATTCTCTGGAGAAGAATCAGAGAAACCAAATACTTTGAGGCAGATAGTCATGATACTTGACAAGCCAATAGGAAGTACCAACAAACTATGCTGTGATGGTAGAATGAAGGTGTCCTTTCAAGCTGTATGGTTAAAGTCAGTTTCTGTGAGCTGAATCTGGTCATTAACAAAGACAATAAAACGTTACAGAATCACAGAATGTCCTAAGTTGGAAGAGATCCATCAGGGTCATCCAGTCCAGCTCCTGGCCCTGCACAGGACACACCAAGAGTCACACCATGTGCTGCGAGTGTTGTCCAAATGCTTCTCGAACTCGGTCAGGCTGGTGCTGTGACCCCTTCCCTGGGGAGCCTGTTCCAGTGCTCAGCCATCCTGTGGGTGAAAAACCTTTTCCTGATATCCAACCTGAACCTCCCCTGGCTCAGCTAATGGGGAATAAGATAGCATGACAAAACTCCAAGTGACAAAGCTTCCCAAGCGAGTTCCAGTCCAAGTCTCCATGAGAACATGACAAACCTTCATGCATTTAGTCTTGAATCACATTTAAATTACATCACAGATCAATGCTGCTCCTGTTTGTGAATGCTGTGGAGAAGATTACTAAGTGTTCCTTTCTTATAGGACAGATAAATCTACCAGTTTTTCAAACTGTTTATCAAGATCCCCTTCCAAACCATGCCTGATTTATCCTGGCACACCTGTAAACTTCCTCTCCATTGCATATGCCCAGCATGAGAATGACCACCTGCTTTTGCTCTGCACGGTTATTGCCTTCCCAGATTAATCATTCTGGGCAGCTGAGGTGCAACGCTTGTGCACAAACCAGCCCTGTCGTGTACCATGGGCACCAAAGGCTCGCCTGCAGTGCAGTATGACCTAGGAGGTATGATAGCTGTTTTCCCTGATGCTGAGTGACAGCCACTGAAGTCAAGGGGATAAATGAGTTTGAAGAGCCCTTGGTAAGAAGTGTCCATCTAGGGCCAGGTTTTATCTTGCTGCTGAAATATATATTGAGGCTCTTTTGTCTATCCCAGAGGATTGCCATTTATTGGCTGCATTGGTACACCTCACTGGAGCAATGCTTTTGACCTTGATGCTCACAGCACTCACCTCCAGCAATTCCGTGCCAGCCAGGACTATTGCCTACTGGTCCCACTAGCTGCCTTCCCTGCCAGTTGTTCTTTCTTTGTCTGCTGCTTTGCTCTATCAGCCAGTCTGCCGTTATCTCCCCATCTGTTCATTTCCACTCTTGCTGTTCTCTCGTCCCCAGCCACATTTCTCCCCAAGCCCTATAAGATTTCAGTTCTTTTAGAAAGGATACACTTATATTGATCAATCAACCTGGAGCCTTCCTTTTTTCCTTTTTTTGTTTTAAGAAGAAAGGCTCAACTCCTTCTCATTATTCTTTTAGCATAAACTCATTTTTCCATCAAAGATCTAAGCTGCTGCATTCTTTTAGGGTAACTTATCCAATCTAAAAACAGGTTAGCTGTTTATGGTTTCTAGATATGTTATCCCAAATTTACCATTTAGTTATCCTTAACAGGAATCTTGCCAAGAGTGAATTACTCAATCCATGTGTGAATCGAGTTTGATCAGCTGAAGCTTTTGATCAATTACAGGCAGCTTCCTTTACTGACCAAGGTCAGCGCAGCCCCAGTGAACTCTCCACAGAAGTTTCCAGAGAAGAATTTCCAGAGAAGAATAGATATTTACTTCATGTCTCCTGTGCAGAAGACTGATCATACATCTCAGTGGGATGACTGATTTTTGTTATTTAAGAGTGGGACAACAGATAATGTACATTCATTTTGTGATAAATTGTAGTTAGGTCCTGTTTTGGGGAATCTTCAACAGTTGAACTTCTGCTTAATTTCTGTCCTGAATTTGTGCAAATTAGCATTCCTGTATTTCTGCAGTGTGTTACACACATTTGTAAGAGAGCTGCAGCTTTCAGACAATTTCTCTGTTTACTTGAATGCCTTTTGAATTATGTTCATGGCCTCCAAAATGCTTGTAATCCCTCCCAGCTTAGTGTGATCTCTGAATTTAATAAAACATACTCCTTGTTCCATCATCTAGCTCACTGATAAAAATAATAGTAATACCACACTGTACATTGTCTCTTGTGAACTTCACCCAAGTAATCCTTGCATTTGTCAGTGATTAGATGTTGTTATCAATAGCTGTAAGCCTGTTTTAGTGTTGTTTGCCTTAGACCGCATCTCCTTTTTTGCCTGTGAGGATATCATTTAGTAACTGGCTTATGTATGCACATAATTTTTTAAACTTTAAGATCCTTTCATTTTCAAGCATGTTGTTTCAGTATTTTGGAATAAAACTTGCACTCTTGGCTTTGGGTTTTTCTTTTTTTTTTTTTTTTTTGGACTCTAGGATTCATCACTGTACTTCTTTCCCTTTATTCCCAAGCTGATATTTTAGCGGATGTGCACTCGTGCTGGTTTGCAGCTGTAGGAACAAGGGTCTCATATGGCACAATGGAGTACTTCCACCTGTTTGTGCCTTTGATTTGCTTTTAAAATGTAAATTTTTTCTATGTTTAGAAGAGCTGTTCAGTGCATCTTAGCAATTAAAGCTGACATGATTGTATGCAAGTGCCAGAAGAATTCTTTTCAATACACAGTAAATAATGTCAGTGTCAGATATAACAGGTGAGTATGGTGTGCTTGTCTGTGGCATCCTTCTCATTTTGAGTCTAAGTGAAAATGAGATGTAGTGAACATATGATTGATGAATCTATTTTTCCTTCCTGTTGAGTAGCAGTTTTATTTAAAATTACTTAGGTGATTTTTTTTTTGTTGTTCACATTTTTCACCTGAAACTGAACATTTTTCTTGTAAATTTTTCTGTTAGTGCTACCTGGAAACATATAGTTCCTATAGCTGTTTGTAAGTATTCCTGCTGCTGGGGAAACCCTGGAAAGAAATTTTTCTCAGAGCACTTGATACTCTCAGTCAATACTCTCAGCAATACTTACTATCTCCATTGAAGTGCTGTAGTGCTTCCCTTCACGTTTAGTCAGCTTCGCTAGCTAAATATAGATATGGAACCAGTACTGCTCTTGCACAGTTAGGGTGGATTATTTGGCATGGTAGTTTAAAGTGAATATTTCTTCACTCCATCAGGCACAGAGACTTCAGTGTTCCATGGCCATCTGTGGAAAATAAGGAATCAAGCCCCTTTCCCAGGTGCAGCAGTGGGAGATACAGCATGGTTCTTGGTCAGGAGTTGATATGTTTGTCACAATGGTGACAAGATTAAATTTGATCCAGATTTAATGCAAGCATGAAATTCTGCTCTCAGGAAACATGAGATTTATAAATGAATTATGAGGAATTAGTAGTTCTGCAGCTGGAATAGCAGTGTCTATGTTTGGACCTCAAAATGAATAGATATCTGGCAATGTGATGCAGTTACAGAAGAGGCAAGTGTTACTCTGTGAAATGTGGGGAAGTAATTGGTCTACACAACTAAATAAATGTCACTCATGTCTCAGATGTACTGCTGTGCTTAACTGTGGACACTGCACTTTTCAGCAGTGGTTGAGGAAGGCATTTTGGAGGGCAGGAACTTTTGTTAGAGATCTAGAACTGTGTCTACGGGGAAATGTTTTATTTTGAATTTAATTTTTAAAAATAAGCTAATTGGGAAGTGCAGTCAATGTCTGTTGTTGTATAAGGTATTGCAAAAAGAGGGCAGGCTATGCTTGCAATCTTCCTCACTGAAATATTTAAATATCACATTAGGAAAAAACACTTTCAGAGATGGCCTATATATGTATCCTTCATCCAAGCAAAACAGTAAGCCAGAGTTTTTTATATGCTTTCTCTGATGTTGTTTGTCACCTCTTTGTAGAAAATTTCCCCTTCTTTACTTTTTTGGGGACTCTCTATTTTTAAGAGTTTCCTAAGAAGAAAATATTTTCACCCTGTACTGAAAATTTCTTTATCACTTTACAGCATATATGGAACCAGTTTTCCTGTTTTGAAACAGTCTCCTCCATGGAGACTGGTGAGCTGTAGCTTTAGAGGAAAGCCATGAAAACACCCTTAAAACAAAGTCCACTCTTTTTCCTCAGCAGAATGAGCAAAATATGGGGTCAGCTAATTAAGTTACATTTCAGAGAGCTTCCATGGATGCTGGGAATGTGGATATGAAGGACTTTCAATAACATGGTACTAGGGTTATCTTTAATTACCTCTGAATGAGAGACAAAGCTTTGTTTTATATTATCTGTTCTAAATATATATCACAGTTGGGAGTAATGGCAACTAAGCTAAAATGGATTCAATTCATCTTCCTGCTACTCAGTATTCACCATTTCTTTTCCTAGTTGCTTCAAAATAGGAGAAGGAATGAGACTTGCATGGAATCTGAAGGAAGACACAAAACCAGCCAACTTAAATCTCAGATAATATTCCTGGAAAAATCCAGTGCCTCTTATAGATAATTCAACATTCTGCATCATTCACTATGCAAATGGTTGTACTGAACTGTTCTGTATTGCATTGTGGTTTTGAGCATTATCTGAGCTGAGAAGGAAACTGCCTCACAAAGCAGCACATACTATCTCAGCTAAAGAATGAGGCTCTTTTTTCTCCAGTACTGCTTCATAAAGCAAAATAGAGTGGGCAGCAATAAATTGAGCCAAAGAGGTAAAGGGGAAAATAATCACATTCTGTACTGCGTCCAAACATCTTTGATTGCTTAATGTCTGTCTTATTCAGGGCAATATGTTCCTTTCTGCTGCAAGGCATGGGAAGAAATCAAACAGAAATACCAGCTCTATACAGATGATTAAGTTCGGGGAGGGAACAGAAGGCGCTCAGTGTTCTGTTATTCTTCTTAGGAATAGCGGGATTCACTCTGTGTAGCACAATAGTATGGGATCCTCCACTTGTTTTGAATTTTTTTGTTCTGAGATGGGGCAGAAGGGGGTATAGAGGAGCCAAAGTGACCAGATGGATGTGGAGACATGAATACTTCATTTGTTAGTATTTTTGACCAGGAACATGCGCAGTTTGTTTTCCTCCCTGTCTGTGATAAACTCCCAAGTTTCCTGGGCATAGTACTTATGGATAGATTAGAGATATCCAGCTGACAAAACAGAAAAATGTTTTCTTCCAGGAATCACTATTTTCATGAGGCAATTGATACTAATGTGCATTTTTCTGGAAGTATGCTCCTTAAGTCCTTGAAAAATTCTCTGCACAGTTATAATGGTTTGGGTGTAAACTGGTATCAACCGTCACAAAACTTTTTCTGTTTTTCAGTCTAGAGACTCCCCAAATATAAATTGGGGTTGTTTTTAGCAGATACATGTAATTTCTTGCATATTAGCATAGTATTTCTCAAAACACTTCCAATGGAGTAGCCTCAGTAAAGTTGAAATAAGAAGGTTAAAGCATAAGTTGTGGTTGCCAATTTACAACATCTTGGTTGCAAAGTAATCTGCATGAATAGGGATAAAAAACCATTTGGTGATATTATAGAGATATTGTAGAGATGTCTGGCTCTCTTGCAGGTTGTTACCTGCATGATGTAAGGTCATTATCATTAAAGAACCCTGTTCTTGCTCTCTTGCTCTTACTTGAAGTGAGTCATCTGTACATTTTAGAACTCTTGAAGAACACTTCCCATCCAGGATTTTCTGAAGAAATTTATTAAGTTGAGAGATCCTGGTGAAAAAAATGGATGGAACTGAGCAGATTAGAGTTAGGGGCATGGGTGCATAAGATGGGAAGGCAGAAGAGTGTCAGAAAAAAACCCTGCAAAACTAGATGCTGATAAGAACAGGACTGCAGATGGCCTATTCAGTGTCCTTCTCTTGGACTCATTATTCAAGTCAATAACCCTTCCTTTCTGGCAAGGAATTGTGAAACCCGTAAAGTCAAGCACTTGCAAATTAGGAATGCTGAGCATGTAGTTGAATCATATGGCATTAATTTAGGACCTTTGTACATACACATTATGATGCATCTGGTTAATTATATGCTTAGAGAGGCTCTCCTCCCTACTTTCCACAGAACCTTTGCTGGCTCAGAGCTGGATTTACTTTAGGACTGTATTTCGAGGTGGCAACTCATAGAAAGTAAAGTAGAGGACTCCAAGAGGACTGTGTTTGTAACATGGCTCATTGGGTTTCTGCTTTGCCTATGGCCCAGAATTCCTCTGTGGTGGTGGAAAAATTATGTAGGCATAAAGATTCTCAAGCATAACTCCTCACTCAGGGTTGCTTATTTCCTGAGGGCTTTTTAATCAAGAACTGCAGCTTGATTAACTTAAGTTGGGAACGTTTATATCTGTAGCTGGGGCCAGTTTTATAGGAACTGTGGTCTGTGGGTGAAAAGTGCAATAAAACATGAAGTAATCTGAAAGATTAGGCATAGGCTTCTCAAGTTTGGTTGCCCAAATGGAGCTGACACTTTTGATCATTCTTGTCTTAGTTTTTGTTCTTCTGTTCTCAATGTGTCATGGACATGAAAGAAAACGTGCTCAGTCAGTTGAAAACAATGAGGTAGACAAAAACTTTCATTTGGGTATATATATGGCCTTAATTTCCATGTATATTTATTTGAAATATAGCTATGTCTTGTATTGTACTATATTATATTGGTCTTTGCTGGTGACAACAGAATAAAGAATTTTTAAAGATGGCTTAAGGAAAACAGGAGTCTGGGTTGTGGGTTGTTAGGGAGTTAAGGGTGAGGAGTGCTGCTTCTTTCTTTTTCTCTTGTTCCTCAGGAATGTCAGACACAGGGAGAAAAATATAACAGAATTGCATAGGATAGAGATCCCTGGAAAGACTGAGTCAGGATGCTGTGGGCAGCAGAGGCCAAAGCACTGTTGTTCTTAGACTGCAAAGCCAGGGATGAGATGCATAATTGTCCAAAATACAATGGAAAGACACAGAATAGGAACCTGTCTGATGTAAATTACTGGTGCTTTTTGGGAGCACTAACCTCTTCATATTGATTGTTCTCTGGTTTTGTTTGTTATTGCTTTTTTCTCTCCCACAGCTTGCAGAATGCTGGCAGAGGAAAGAAGCTACATGGAAACATGTAGATTCAATGAAAAAGCATTTTATTTTTTGTTTAACTGCCTTGAAAAGTTATTTTGTATGAAGAGCAACAGTTGAAACAAAGCAAACAGAGTGTGGGTAAACCTTGGGTTTTCCCTCTCATGAGAAATAGGTACTCATCTTTCTACCTAATTTTTGAAAGTTCAATATTACACCTCCTGGACACTGTGTTCATGTGCCTTTGCAAGGATGAGCTGATGCCAGGATTCCCAGGGTGGGATGCTTTTTGTTGTTGACCAAAAGTGAGCATCAGCAAAGAAGTCATAGTCTAGTGCACTTAGAATAATATATTTGATTTAACTATGTCATGCTTATTTAAAATATTTATTAATTACATTTCAAATACTTCTTCTGACTTGCTAACTTGTTTTTAATTAAATCCTTGTTAAGTTGATTGACTTAATTGAAATAAATGCAACACCCCGATGAGAACTGGGTTATTTTGAATCTAGTTAACCTTCAAATGGAAGTGGAGTTTTTTCTGCAGTATAATTACAATTGAGATTAGCTTATTATGCACATAATGAGTGACCTTTCATCTTGTCCAAGGTAAATAAATACGCAGAGGCATTTGCTGCAAGAGTAGAAAGTATGCAAGTTCTAATATAAGATGCAAACTTACTGTTTGTTTTGTCTTCTGGGGCTCTCCTTTGTTCAGCAAGACTTGCTATTTTTATCACTAAAGGTCTGAAAGACATGAGTCAGAAGAGAGGCCCTCATGTCAGGTGCTATGCAGAACCTTGGAAAGAATAAATGGATTCAGCTACTAAATCAGGCTTCATTTTTGACTGTAACTTGTGTTTTCTAGCCTGCCTCTGGATGTCCTTGTGCTGCTACATGTTGAATAAAAATGAAGCTTCAAAAATGTAGTTTCTCTCTCTTTCTCCTTCTATCAGACTTGTCAATTATCTTTAAAAAAACATGATGAAAAGCCCTAGTGGTTGTTGTGTAGGCCTCAAGTGCAGGATCATTCCCATAAAGGCTTCACTTTGTTCACTTTGTTTTTCAAGGCCTCATTCATTGGGAATACTTCTGTTAATTGTATTGTTATATATCCTCATACTTCATTTAAGTGCTGATATGGGATACAGAGCTGCTGTGTTTTAATGAGGATGATAATGACTTGAGATATAGCATACGCATAGAGGAAACAGAGATGAAAAATATAATTATACTTTAATTGACAATATCTGTGTAATATAAAGCATATAGTTAACATCACAATCTAGCAAACAGCATCAAAATGTAAAGAATCCTGAATTTGCATCATGAGTAAGTCACATATTGTGTTCCTGGATATGTCACACAGTGGCTCCATGCATTGTTTTCATCAGCTATAAAATAGGGAATAGCCATTCTTCGTTACTTCTGCAAAGTACATTTAAAACTTACATCTAAATATCTTGGTGCTATTTTTTCCATTATTATGGCTGCATGATGTAAAGTACTGAAGGTAAAAGCCAAAGTGGTCTCCTTTACTGAGTTTTGTTAGTACCAGTGTCATCAAGACCCATTTGCCACCAACATCTGAGGAAAGGACAGTGGGATTTTATGGTCAGCAAAATAGTACGTGTAAATTCCGTAACAACCTTCATCAGCATACCTGGAGGCCTTCTTAAAAATGCAGAATAAAATCCTGCAATCCATGCATTATTTCCTCAAAACTAGTAAGACAGGTTTAAAATTGACAGTCAAATTGAGGCCCCTTTAGAGGCAAAATTTATGTTTTACATTAGGTGGCTGTACCAAGCCTTTCCTTTGTTAGGTGTGAAGTTGTATGAACTACTGTGCGTATTGTGTCCTCGTGATCAGAAAACCACTGCTTGTGCACATTTAAGGTTCAGAATACATTGATTTTTGATGGTAATGGAATGCTGATTTAGGCCATGTACTGGGAAAGTCAAAAATATTTCATTCATTTGATCCAGGTGCAGACTGTAGATGAGGGAAGGGATATGAAACTGGATTCCATAGAAAATGTCTTCACATGGGCTTTTCCTCAAATTCCAAAGCAAGAATTGTAGGAGGTAGTATTTTCCTTTTATATTTTAACAGCATAGTAATGGTCCCACACAGACTAGAAATCATTGCTGTTGTCACCTGTCACTGCTAATCAGGCTTTCAGTATGAGCTGGTATTAAGTTGTTAAGATATCATTCAAAGTCAGATAAAAAAGATATTAGGTGCTGATTAGTTTATGGAATGACTAAGTCCATAAGTGTTGGTTTGTCTACAAGAAGGATTTAATAATATGAAAGTCAAAACTGATGATTTCCCAATGCAAGAAATCATGCTCTTTTTTTGCTTCAGTTGTCTGTGGCCAGTATTTTCAATAATCTGATGCTGCCCTCCTCTCCCAGAATGATTGCTGTTTTCGTCTTTTACTTAGCCCATTGCCTTACTGAGCTTTTTTTTCAAATAAATTGTAAACAAGCACTTAAAAAGGCAAAATAAAGATCTTACTATTGTCTGATATGCATCACGATGTTGTAAAACTAACAGCAATCCAAGTCACCGGTTACTCATGTCCATAAAATAGCAGTGTAGAATTCCAAACAGGAAATAAAAATACGACAAATTCTTGGTAGCAGCAGAGAGGGCAGAGGCATCTGAAGAGCCAGATCAGTACAATGTGCTGCCCTACATTGAGACAAACAGCTGTCATGTAAAAACTTCAAAATCTGACTCTGAACTTGCTTACCATGGAGATTTCCTTGGATTTATTAACTTTACATTGTCTCCAGGTTGTACCACACTAAAGGAATTTCATGTAAATATGGCAGAGTTGAGGCAGCAGGAACCCAAGCACAAATAACCAAAATCTGGCTCTGGTGGCTCACACATGAGCATACATTAGGGATGTTCCTCATCATAAGTGTTATTGTTTAAAAAACAGTACTCTTGGATAATTTTTTAATAAAATTCATCTTTCCTTCTGTTAGCCTTTGATACAGCCCTTGCTGTTTGAATGGCTTGGAGGAGACAGCTGATAACTGAAGCCTAGAAATTACTCCTGATTTCCCGGTCTGAGCTAAATAGTCAGGCAGCTGGCAAAAATAAGTTTTCCACATGGATAAGCTACTTATATGGGCCTTAAAAAGGTTAAAATATCCTGTTATTTTTTCATCATACTGGCAACAGCCAACTCTTTTTTTCCCTCTGAGGTTTTTTTGGGGGTGTTTTTTTTCTTGTTTTTTTATTTAAAGCTCTTTTGAAAGACTGAAAATCAGTTTGCAGTTGTTCAGGGCTTTGAGTACCACTGCATAGTGCTGTCACCAGTAGTGGCTGAAAATTATTGACACTTAGCTGCTCTTGGGAAGGCTTCCTGGTGACATGTTTGGTGACCATTGCAGCTGCCCCAACATTTCCAGGAGGTTCCTGTGTCACCCACTGCCAGCATTTTAGAGGAGGTCAGTACCGAGTGGTATGGCTCAGGAGTAAGGTTGCTTCTGGGTAAGGGATGAGATGCATTTCACAGTTGGTTTGAAAAAGCTCTCACTGCATCTGGCTGGGAAGTCATTTGTTTTGAGGATCTCTACAGCCTCTGGGTTTCTGTGATTGTCAGTCTAATGCTGTAAATTTATACTTATTGTTCTCTCAAAAGTCAATGATATAATTTAGTGAATTACTTTTTATAATACTTTTTTAGTAATGTGTTAAGTGGTGGTAATTTATGTTGTTAAGAAAAAAATAGGCTCTTCAAATCTAAAAGGTAAATTAGAAATGAGAAGGATGGCGCTCCTAAAATTTTGCATATTTTTATTCCACTAAATTCTCAAGTGAATATATAGGACTACTGTTGTGGCAACAGATAAATATTATTATTTTAATTCCTCTGATGTAGGCAATCAACTAAAATATTATACCTGTCAGTTTGTCCTTGGTCTCTCTAAAGGGCTCTTATTTAAGTTTTCTTGCTCCCTATTAACTTGGTTCTACTTGGCTGAAGCTTTGAAGAATGAAATTTCCTTTCTCTGGCAAAGAATAAGATCAAAGATATGGTAGCTTGAGGCGTTGATATTTTCTTAATTGGAGAAATTTTTTTGTTCTCCTTCATGTAGAAATTAAAGTACAGCTTTTTTTCCAGTCCTCTTGTTCTTTCTCACCAAGATGATCAATTACGAGTCTTATTTGCGAGACTTTGGACCCTGTGGTTTTGGAATGTGGTCTCATCTTTTTCTTCTATAAAATCTTTTGTCAAGAGCCTCTGGGGAGGAAGCAGAGACTCCTTTCTGTCACAACATTGGAGGTTGTGCTGTTGTGATTTTCCTTCAGAAAAGGAAGTTCCTTCTGCTTAGGTGTATTCAGCTGGGAAATGTTGCTGGACATTACATAGTATTTTGCTCTTCCACTTATTCTTTAATTAACAAGAGTTAACATACATAATTTATGTAGATTTTATGTCTATAGGCTAAAAATTAACCTATTCCTGTTCTGTCAGAATCTTCTAAGTTTCAATATCTGCCAATATTTTTTAATAGCTGAGGTCCAGTATATTCCAGTTTATAGTCACAAGACAGTATATTTTTATTTGCTTTGAACTCCCATCAAATTCAGAATGTTATGATTTTGATACACTTCAAGTATTTTGATTAAAAGAGTCAATGCATGGTCAGATTTGTCCACGGTTGTTTCTTAGATGAATGCACTGAAACAGAGTTGTGATTTCCCAAGTGCTGTCGTGGTCAGGCAGCAACCTTTCGAAGAAAGGATACATTCTGCCCTAGAGTTTCTGTGTGGTGTTGGGCTGGTGAGTTAATATTTCTGTGTTTGAAGTCTGCTTCTCTAACAGGAGAGCTAAAGTCTTCATTATTCTTTTGTTCACTGAGAATGTATAGATTTAACAACTTTTGTTCAGTCTGTAGTACAGTTGTTCTCCATCTTACCTGGAGTAGTTAAGCAAGTGAAAGTTTTAATTTGCAATGTTTAAGTAATACCTGTTATGGTCTTGTCAAACACAGACCTCTAGAAATGCTACCAAATTCTGTGTCTCAATGCTTTTTAATACCCACAGCCTAAGAGATTTTTTATTCTGGCTCTCAGGCAATTTCCAATTGTATGGATGCCCAAGTTGCTTTGGGAGGGAGACACTTCTGCCTCACTCATCTGTAGCTTATTTTATTCATTATAGAGGTCACTTAGTGACCTCTCCTGCAGACTGGTAGCACAGTGGCAATAATTCAATCTGTATAAAAGTTGATGATGCATTTTGCAGATATTGACTTGACTCCCTTTTATCAAGAACCCAAATGATCACTTTATCTTTGTTTTGTGGAGAAGACAATGTCACTATTTGAACTACATTGTTTTGCATTGAACGTGCTGTGCCCATTCAGTTTTATGCACCTTGGGGGAGAGGTGCTTCATTGCTCAGTACCTTATCTATTGCTGTAACAGTCCATACAGAAATGAGAGGAGCTACAGCAGGTCTGTCTGTCCTTTATTAAAAAAACCCTTGTGTTTCTGAGGAGCCTGGACTACCTCATTCCAGTAGGATTTACCAGTGATGTCAAGGGCTTAAGACAGTAAAGGTCACTACATTTTATCTAGACTCAGTTGAGCATTCTTTTAGATCAGCTTTCAAGTATATATTTTTTTAGTTCCTACAGACATTTATTAAACATGTAAATTTTAGGATGCCTTAAGATCAAGACTGGTTCATAAAGCCTCAGATAAAAATGTGTTGTTGGAATTATTTAAGTTTATGCAGGAAAGAAATAAGCTTTTCCCCGTCTTTCATTCCGCTTTGTTTACTTTGTTTTCATTGTGACAAATTTTAGATCCTTGTTTCTGTGAACATAAAGGACATGTCTGTAAGTCCCTCTAATGTGAAATTAGCTATGTTTTCCTTCTCTTTGAAAATGATACAGTCACTCGTAGGTGACGCTGTCTTTGATAGCTTCTGTGAGCCAAGACTGTTTGTGGAGGTAAAAGAAAAACGCAAGGGCAAGATGCTCTGTGGAAAGTTGCCATGATAATCCACTTCTCAGTGAGCACTCAGGCAGAATTGTTCTGTATGAGTGTCTTTGAAAGACAGACCTGAAACATTGATGTTTGGTCACGTAAACCTAGCTAGGGTATAGGTACAATAAGGATCAATTCAGTATTGGCCGGAAAGTGGATTAGATTGGTTTTGGCTTTGGCTTGGTGAGAAAGTAAAAGCACTGTTAGCAGAGCAGTCAGCAAATACATGGATTTAAGTAATTTTCCTCCAGAATGGTAAGTGATAACTGCAAAAGGCTCTATTGTCACTAATTTCCAGTAAAATGGGAAGGAACGAGGACTGAAAGATCTTCTACTGATTTTGTTTCTAAAAAATGTATCAGCTCAAACATAGCTTTGTGAAATTCTTTGCCGCACCAAATCAATAGCAAATTTTTAAAGATGAAATTCAACTTTTTTCTCTCCTTCTGCTTCGCTCTCTGGTTTTCCAAAGTGAACATTTTAATAACTCAGTTATGTATACAGGTCTTTCAAAGGAGAAAACAATTATTCAAAGAAAAAAAACCCCACAGACTGATACTGTATTTACTGACATTGCTAAGTTTATATATGAGCATGCTGCTTTTGAGGAAAAAGTGCCAATCAAATCGGTAGAGGTCTTTTAGTTTGAGAGTTCCTGAGTAGCTTAGGTGAGCTTCGAAACAAAATGTAATAGTTTATTAACTCCGCATGATCTCTGTTTTTCAATCTAGAATTTGATCTCACAGTTGCACCTCTTTCACTGTTCTGAATTACAATTAAAAAAATGAGGCCAAAGTGGTTTGTTTGGAGTGTTTTTTCTGGGCAGCTTGATGCTGTCCAATGCTTGAGTGTGGAGAGCATTGAGAGGACTCTGGGTGAGCTGCTACAATTTACCCAGGCATGGGTTCACTGGGGCTTGGTTTTGATTTTTTTTCATTTGTTTCTGCGTCTTGGTTTTTTAGAGACAATTCAGTTAATCTAAGCTCTCAGCATTTTTCACTGGGAAGTAAGTTTTGCAGATATCAAGTAAGTCTTTTCTTCCTTCCTGTAGCTCTCATGGGATTTTAGCTTTCCTCTGTTTGGAGCAGCAGGTAGGGCACTCTTATCTAGTAAGGGCCCAGGTGTTCTGCACAGGGAAGGTGCCATCTTACTACATCCAAATTTGAAACTGAGGTATCTTGGTTTCAAAATTACTCTGTTGGAGAGTTTAATGCAATAGCTAAAAACATAGCCAAAAATAAAGTTGAAGTTTGTTTTTTTTCTTTTTTTTCAAATCGACGTGTCAGATAAAAGTCAACTCTGGAATTTAGGTTTCCAAATGAGCTTTAAATTCTAGTTCTTGTTTGTAGGACTTCAGATCTCAGTGGATATAGAAGTAGTTTAGTGCATTTTTAAAAATAATATGGTCATTACAGCTGCTTCACCTTTTAGTCAGACTCTTTAGGTAGTATGTGACTTACCCTGAAGGATATTATCTTACAGAATAAGGACTTACCTTCTCGTAGCCTTTCAGAAGCACCCATTGCTCACAATCATTTAAGGACACTTAAAGATATTCGAGGCGTCTATCTGAAAGAAGACTTCTCAACATTTCACAGTCATGTATACACAATACTTCAAGAAAATTCTCTGGGTTTTGTTTAATCTAAACTCAATTATGTAGTAGTATTTTACATATTTTCTAAATTTTTATACTGAGACTTTACAGTTAAGCTGCATTTAATTTGTTGTACAATCCTACAATACTTGGAGATTTCAGGAAAATTCCTGTCTTGTGGGCCTGTTGTTATACAACACACTTCTCAAGCAGTGATTTCCTTATGTGATGTAAAGGAGGAAGTGAGGATGAAAAGACAAAATGGTGGACTTCTTCTTAGGAGAACTTTATTCTAGCAGAATTTTAAAATGTAATGCTCTAGGCAGAAAGCCTTAGTTCTGGCTTTTTGCTGTGATGATTAATGAGATTGATGAAAAGTTTTCCAGTTTCTGTTCCTCACAAAATATTATTCACTCTCGCTAGATTATGCAAGCAGAATGTGGAAAAACAGCAGAGGCTTGGCTACATTTCACTGCTAATGTTGCTCCAGCACATCTGGTTTATTTGCTTTTAAAACTTTTGGTAAAATTTTCTGCAACTTAACAATGGGGATTTGTTTTGCTTTAAAATCTGGGAGTATTTGGGGCTACCTAGCATCTAAATTCGCTCTCCAGTGATGTACTTTAATGGCGTGGTTTTGTCTTAAACTGCTTAACTGTGTTTGCAAAATGATGCTTGAATGTAGGCCTCATCTGGTATTCTAAGACTGATTTTTTTAGCTAAAAAATGTGGTTATTATGAGTGTATAATATAACATATATTTTATAACATACACATTTCTCTGTGAATTATTAGTTACACTGGGATTCTGCAGTAGCCATAGTTTCTCATCCCATTTTACACATTCCCTGATTACTTTGGGATTTCTTTTGTAGCTCAGCGTAATTTTGATGAATTGCCATTATGCCTTAAATTACATGAAATATAGATTACAACCCTGAATATATCGTCAGAACTACTTTATGTCATTTATGTTCCTTTTTCTGTTTACTAAAAGGCACTGAAAATGGGATTACTTGGGAATGAGGTTTGATGAGGGCTGTATTTTCTTAGCTACAAAGCTGTTACCATGCAGTGACGGGACAAGGGGGAATGGCTTTAAACTGAAAGAGGGCAGATTTTAAATTACATAATTAGTATGAAATTCTTTACTGTGAGGGTGGTGAGGCACTGGAAAAGGTTGCCCAGAGAAGCTGTGGATGTCCCATCCCTGGAAGTGTTCTAGGTTAGGTTGGATGGAGCTTTGCACAACCTGGTCTAGTGGATGCTGTCCCTGCCCATGGGAGGGAGCTTGGAACTAGAGGACCTCTGGAACAGGTTGCCTTTAGAGGTTGTAGAGTCTTCCCCACTGGAAGACTTAGAAGAATTGTCTGGACACAATCTCATGCAATGTAGCAGGGAGGATGGAACAGATGACTCACTGTGGTCCCTTCCAACCTGGTTTGTTCTGTGATTCTCTGGTCTTTAAGGTCCCTGCCAACCCAACAATTCTATGAGTCTATGAAGCAAATGCAAAATGGTCTAGCTACCAGTAAAATATGATTAACATTTAATTTAATACCTTAACTCTTTACTTATTACTTATTTTTATGGTTCAAGATGCAAAGTTGTAGGAAGGTTCGATGTTTTTTCTGCTTTTATATTAGAAATACATTTTAGTCCACTAATTTTATTAGATTGTGTATGTTTGTAGAGAAATACTAGTAGTTTTCCCAGAATAGAATGAGCCTGAGATTGTCTCTCACTTAATGCTAGGACAAG
The DNA here is from genome assembly GCA_013399945.1 of Ploceus nigricollis. NCBI lineage: Eukaryota > Metazoa > Chordata > Aves > Passeriformes > Ploceidae > Ploceus > Ploceus nigricollis. The sequence continues at coordinate 717,321 of VXBC01010655.1, forward strand.
CTATTGCACAGCTGGAACAGTGTCAGAAGGTCAAGGCTAAGGAGTGACAGCTATCGAGACAGATTTATCTAGGTCATTTGCTATCATTCAGCTGTCTGTTTACAGCTGTGCACCAGGGAAGTCATAATAATAGAAATAATGTTTTTTGGAATACTACTTCATTAGGTTATTATGTTTATTCAAGCAGCTGATTGCATTATCAAAATCATATTTAGAAGAACTTAAAACTACACAGGAAAACAGAGAGCTGTGTAGAGGAGGCATTTATGTGTAACATACGTCAAAATCTGCCATAATTAGAACATTTGTTCATGTCAAACATGATAAATTATTAACAAATAGACATTTTCTTATCAAGAAAATGCATTATTCTCTTATTTTTCTCTGGGAAAGAAAGAGGTGGAAATTTTACTCTGCTTTCTTCTGCAGGTTGTACTGCATCTTTAAAACCACACAGTGTCTTTACCCATCTGTTTTCAGATAACTGTTAGAGGACAAAGAAATGGCTCAGGAGTTCAGGCTCAGTAAGTAGCAATGACAGAGCAGTAAATGTCAAAGGCAACTAAGGCTTCTTTCTGCAATCATACTGCTGTAAAGTAACAGTTTCCCAGGTTTTATTTATGTTTCCCAGAAAGACAGCGAGCTCTAATGCCTCAGATTGTGGGACTTTTTCCAGTAGTCCCTTACTCTCCCACAAGATCCATGAGATTTTTAGCTAGGTGCAAACAACCCATTTGACAAAGCTTTGAAATTCAAAACTTGTGTCCCATTTTAAACTCTTGCTTCAACACCCTCAACTCCTTCCACCAAGGAAAAAAATTCTCTCAGAAATGCTAAAGGGATCCAAAGCAAAATAGTTCTCAGTACTGTATGGGGATATCACTGTTACCTGGTGTTATACCGTTAGTGATAATTACACTGCATTTCAAATTGGCTTTTGGCTGATTATGCCTTTCAAGTGGCTTTGCCTACAGCCTCTGGTAGGTTGTTTACTGTCTGTGAATTTTTCCATCTAATTTTTAATTTTTTATAGTCTTGGCTTCTTTAATATCTTATGAGTTCCTTGATTGACATGTACAATCTCTGCAAATTTTGTTCCGTTGGTTAATTTTAAACCTTCTGGTTGGTCATAAGACATCACCAAATTTATGAGTTATAGAAGAGAATAATGGCTCTTTGGCCATCTTTTATGAGTTCCTAGTGGTATGCAGATCATTAAGCAGTATACAAAAAGAGTTTGTCGTCTTCTGAAGACTACAGTTTTGTAGATTGCCTCATCCATGCATATATCAGTATATACCAGTACTTTATATCCTAACAAAAAAAAAAAAGTTTTTTATTACAGAGAAAGCATATTCCAGAAGATCATTCCAAAGAAGATTCCTAGAATCTCAAACATACTCCCAACTTTGCTGGTGATTTGATGTTTTACTTTAGTCAAGCTGTTTTGTTTTTCTGTGCCAGAGCTTCTTAACTGGTTTATTGCCTCCCTTGCCTTTATCAACTTTCTAAAAGCAATGTTTTATTATACCTATTGGCACAGAGACTATCAAAAGAATCTTTCAGCTCAATCTAAGGTGTCTGTATACACAGCAATAAAGATGATTTCCAAGAAAATATGTGAAGCAATTAAATCACTCTTTCTACCAAGCAAAGTCGTTAGAAAGGTTTTGCAAGGGCATATAACACCACGTGTGTCCCCCTTCTCTCACCATCAGGAAAGAAATCTATAGCTTCGAAACCTTAAAATTCTGTCAGATGGCCGTAATTTGCTGCTATCAGTTGTAGTTCTTGTCTATCTGCATCTTTCAGGAGAATTTCACCTTGAGCCTGCAAGCTGACAATATGCAAACCCTGCATGTTCTGTATAATCACACTTCCCTGTTGCCTTCTCAGCTCCCTCTTCTGTTTTCTTCCTTATTTCAGGTGTTGAAACAGCTTTAATTGATGATTTTTCAGATGTGTGGTCCACGGGCCTCAGAGGTTTGTCTACTAAGGAGTTTTTGAAGGTGACAAGGAAACATAGAATCATATATTTATATAACTCTGTACGTGACATTTTAAAAAATGTTCGGACATTAGCTAAAAATTTTAGAAGTCTGCCCTGTGAGAAGTTGTTGGGAGCAATATTTTCAAGTCATAAAACTCACTATAGAGGAGCATCTCATCTGCCTTTTGGCTGACTGGGGAGAGTCATTGCTCTTCCTAAACTCAGCAGTGATCAGCCCCTGACTCTTGCTGTGGAGAAGGGAATGATGACTCTTTACCTGCTATTATCTGCTATGAGCAACTGCAGAGAGTGGGAGTGAAAGCATTTTGGCTGCACCCCACTGTCTGTTGGGAGGAGGAGTGACTGAGAGCACAGGGTGAAATGAATCCTGTGAAAAAGGGAAATGCAGCCAGCTCATCCCAGTTCACCTCACAGTGCAGATGTAGAGGCAGATGTAAGAAAATGCTTGATCTCCGCCTCTCTTGGAGAAGATGTAGGTTTCTGCTCACCTGAAACAGGTTGAAAGTACTTGCTCATACTGGCTTTTCCAGTGGCTTGTCTGTTCTTAGTGACTACTGATAGTTTAAAATACATTCAAATATGCATTTGAATTTGAGATATGAAAAATAGGGGGAAAAATTTGGTAATATGCAGCACCAGAAGAGGAGTGGAGTCAGTCAATACTGGTTTTAGAACAGAGCACATGCAGTCCATGCTAAGTTGGTTTTGCAGCACTTGGAAAGTTGTTACTATCCTGACAGACTCCAAAATAGATCCTTCACATTTGCAGGATGAAAAAGGTGTAAAATCTCAGAATGAGGGAAAGAAA
>VXBC01010655.1:720188-810433 GCA_013399945.1 Ploceus nigricollis
AAAAAAAAAAAGAATGTTCTCCAGAATGCATATTTCATGTAAAAATCTGTATTTAATCAAATGAGAGAGGTCTGTTAGCAATAAAGACTTAATCCACTTCCTTATTAGATGCTAACTTTAGCAACATATTATCAGAGCATACATTCTTTGTTTAAGTATTGGAAAGTTTCATTAAATTGTACTGTAAAGCACCATACAAATAGAGCTTTTCATGGCATCCATTTACTACTATCCTTGGACCAAAGGGACTCATTTGGTGTTGGGAGACAGTTAACAGTGCTGTATCCTAGGCAGTAGTATGCACTCATGAGATTTTAAAGGTCAAACCAGAAAGTTTAAAATGATAGATTTATGATAGAATGAACTTTTACAGTAACAAATACATATCTAACTTATTATCTCTTTTTTTTTGTGTTTGGAGACCTCTGCAAATTTTTGTTTTGAAAGTGAGATTTATATGTTTCAGTTACAACAAAACCCAACACAATCAAAGATAGAGGATTCAGTGGTAGAGATTGTAGGTCCATCCGTGTTTTACACAAGTATTGTTCCTCTTCTACACATATTCATAGCAACCCACAGTTCAGACTGGATGTCAGGCTTATATCTCAGTCTGTGGTTTTCCTCTGATACTGTTCAGTACATTGTTATGAAATAAATAAATTGGGGGACTTAATAAAATAGTAACATCCATTTTTTCAGTGTGAAAGTGTAAATTAATGGTTAAAGACAGAGATAATGAGCCACAATTCTTGGTTCTATTCTGGGCTCTGAGCTGACTCACTACATAATCTTACTCAAGTCATTTAAATTCAGGTGAAATAGGCCCCACAGAGCTGATAAGATAATGCAGGCTCCAGCCTTCTTCCTTGGTGGATTTTTCTACACAATTCTGCCCCTCTGTAATCAGCATAAATTTAATAATGTTTTGTTCCACAGAATTCTTTTAATATATGTTTAATAAATTTATTTACCTTTAAATCTTTTATTGAAAGATACATTTTTTTTCTGATAGAAGTAGGCAGGTAAAATATTAGCCTGTTCTGTGGAGATATGTTTTCTAAAATGATCCTCTTCTACATCCAGACAAAATGACCTTTCAAAAAGCAGTGACACCCATAATTGCCCATCAGTAGAGTTGCCACCTGGAGATCTGCTTCATTCTCAGATTTCTGCAGTGAGCTAAATGATGATTTGTGATACACAAGTCAGGCCACAGAATATTTGCTCTCCACTGGAAAGTGTACCTCTGTCACTGATGTGCGAAAGCACAAGAGATTTTTGCTTTTAATCCAGTATGTGAACTGGAAATCAAAATACTGACCAGTTTTGCCCAGTAGATTTGTTTTTCAGCAATGCCCAACTGACTGAGGGAAGTAAGAAATTATGTCTCAGAATGACTTCACATGACCACACATCCCAGCAGTGGGAATGGCAGCATCAAGCAGTGGTGATTCATTCCCTCAGCGCTGAAATTGCCAGCGTTCAGAGGAAAAGGATCACTTTTGAACAAAGAAATGTCTTATCCCACAGAGAGTACAGACATTATAGAGTTATTAATCAGGGCAGTCATCCTGAAAGTAGATTTAACTGCAGGTTTTCATGTAGAGGAAAACCAGAACTACAGTAGGAGGTGATTGAGGGCTCAAAGCAATGGATACAATTGCATATTTTAAGGACTCCTTAAATTACACCTGGGGAAAGGTTCACTCTGTGCATGCCAATGAAATTATTCCTGTTTGTGTGGTTCACAGTTTTCTTTGGATGGCAACTACCCAGTAAGGTAATTGCAGCTGATTGTAAAACAGGAAGACAACCAGTTTAATTTGCTTTGTTTTCCACTTTAGTATCACCTCAGGCTGTTTCTTTGCTATATCTCATATGCAAAGCCAAGTCAGCCTCATCATTAGTGAGATGGGAGACCTCAAAGGAAAACTGTGATTTGGCAGGTGATTTAGTGGTGGTTAGTGGTGATTTTTTGGTTTTTTGCCTGCTAGCACTCCTTCTCTGTACTCAATACAGCAGCATGAACTGAGAGTTAAGGATTTTATAGCACTGAAGCAGCTATTTTCTTTATGAATCATAAAGCTGAGGTGCTATTCTCCTATGGCCATTGCAAAACAATTCAGATAATTTGGAACACTCTGGTTCAGTTTCCCCTCTTTTTGGAAAGTGCCTGAAGTAGAGCAAGTCAAATTCCTACCTTGTCATCTGGATGTTGTTGTAGTTCAGCTGAGGAAAAAGTAGTTTTGCAGAGATCAAAATGGTTGTTTTGTTTTAAAGGGACATCTGGACCACAAGGACGACTTAAAAGTTGGATTAGGTACCTGAAGACCTTGTCCCATTTAGTTTGGAATATCTCCAAAGGTGGAGGTTCCACAATCTCTCAGAATATCTCACTTCAGGGTTTGGCCACTTTGATGGTCAAAGAGATGGTTACTATCACTTGGTCTGCAAATGCTCCAAGTAGAAGAGAGTTGCTTTGCCTTTTCCCAACTAAATCTTGTTTTCATACTGTCTCCTGCCTGCAGATGAAGTAAAGTGTAACTGCTTAGGCTTTAGTCACCTCCAGGTTAACAGTACTGAAGTTTTTTGAAGTCCAGCAAGTCATGGTTTAGCTCTCTGAAAATTTTCAGGTGTTCAGAATATTAACTGAGTTAGTAAGACCTGTGTTCAGTGGAGCCTGTCATCAGTGGATCTGTAAGTTTAATGAAGACTTTACTTCCCAGAATGGAAGGGTGGTGGGTGTACTGAAAACAGATCTTTATTCTGATGAAAATTACAACACCATAGGGGCAAGCAGAAATTACGGAAATTCTGAAATGAATTCTTGGAAGCTTAGAGGTCTTGGCAGTGCAATTAAAGCTTTCAGAGGTGTACATTTAGAAAATTCATCCTGAAACTCATTCGTATTTATCACAGTTTATAAAATTGTAGTTTACACTGAACTGCATTTCTGGTATTTCTTGAAAGGCGTGTGGTTTCACCATTTACTGATATCTTAGGAATTTCTTTTACTTTCTTTATGTCTTTATGTCTGTAAACAGTTTTGTGAAGCATAGTCATTTTGATTTGGTAGCTCTTTTAGCACCCATTCTGCATAAAGTATATGTGTCTGCACAATGTAGGAAATAGTAAGTAACCAAGCATTTTATATTTTCTTAGACAATATCACAAAATTTTATTCACTTTAGAGTCTTTATGTACTTGACTAGAATTTGTTTGGGCTTGGATATTATATTAGTTTCCTCTTTCTGTTTCCTTAGGTGATGGAACTTGGCTAATGAAATTCTAACCTTGCATAAATGGGCATGATTTCTGCCAAGTATCTAAAAGACATGCATGAAAAATTGTTCCAAATATGTCATGGTATTAATTTTTATTTAAAGTCAGAAATATTTCCATCCTTAGTAATGGATGTTATACTTGAAAGCTCCTGTTTCATTTACCACTATAAAATCCTGTGTCAAACAGTCTAAATTCTTGGTGTACTAGTTTCATCAAGTCAGAAGCCAGTATTTTATTAACAACCATGGCATTGGTTGCTCAGGGAGAGGTTTTTATTTGATCTTAAAGGAATATTCTGTAATCAGTCCACGTTATCATGGAGCTCATTGTCTCCCACTGACATGGGTATCTATTCTTTCTCTGATGTTATAGTGGAGATTGACATCTTGTAGCACTACATTTAATGAAAAAAAGACTTCAGAATTAAGAAATAAGTATAGTTCTGCAATAATACAGTTTCAGGTAGTCTTTCCTTCTCAGTGCATACATTTGTAAAACTGAGGTTGAATCTGTGGATACATCTTAGCTGAAAACTTCATAAAGCATTTTCTGCAAGATTTAACAGGCAAGTTTTACTAATTTCAGCACCAAATTGTCATTTACCTGACATTCACCTGCTTTTCTGATTTACATTTTTCTCGTGACCTCTTTTACCTCTAACACACCTCATTTAGACTAGCTGTCTGTTAGAAATGTATTTCAGAGTGGTCACTTATGCTACTGAGACTAAACACAGCTTTTCCATTTTGTGTTATCTTCTTTCTGTGATTATGGAATAATACATGCTGTATCCTCAGCTCCTTGGAAGATACGTGGAATTTCAGTAATCTCATTAAATTCTTCTGCCACATTTGTATTGACCCACAAATGAGATGCAGTATGAAAGTAATTAACTACTGAGAAATTCCTGTTGGAATCAGTTGCTGTACAACTGTTTATACTGAAGGTGTTTTTTATCTCCATGTTTTTATTGAGTCTTATTTCTGAGCATATGCAGCATATTCCCTCTCCATAAATAATGATCAGTTTAACTTACTGCATGATGGAGAGATGGGAACACCTTCCTGACTTTCCCATTGGGGCCTCTTGCACTTCTAAACCTGCAGAAAGGAAACTATTTTTGGTAATCAGAAGATGTATATGCCCAGTGGTATAAAGGGAAAGACAGTCTAAATCTGTGTCTCAGTTTTCGCAGCAGCTGAAAAATTGTTATTGTACATTAATTATGGCCTAGCTCACAGGAGGATCTAGGAGATAGTTTGTGTGGAGGAAATTGTTACTGCTTTACTGAAAAAGGAAAAAAAAATCCCAGTTGTTTCAACTATAAAACTTTCTGCACCTGGGTTTTCATCCTGGCTTTCTTGAAAATCCATCTATGCATGCGTGCGCTTTCTTTTCTCTGAGTTGCTTTTATTGCTTTTACCCATCTACCCTTCTTGGCACTTGTTAGCTCATGGTAAGGTCAACAAAGCAAAGTGAAATTTCATTTGTTTTGCTGAATTCTTATTCACAGCGGTTTCGAATTCATTTTGTTGATATGGTTTTGGGAAATTTCATGTCTGGAGAGAGTTAAACAGAGCTGAAACATTTATGGGTGCCTCAATTCAGTCAGAACAAAAGTTATGTAAAATGCATTTCAAATAGCACATTTGTAAATAATGTTGGTTTGCTGTATTTCCTATAAAATGTTGCACTCTTTTTAACTGATATTATTCAAACAGGATATCTGATGACAAAAAGGCAGCTGCCTTTGTATTATTCTATGTCTTTTTTTCTTTTATTTTTCTTTTTTTTTACTGGACAACAAAAAAATAATCTTCTGTGTTTTTTTCAGTGAAAATGTGTTTTTTTGAGGTTAGGGATATCTTTATCTTATTCCTCACAGACTACCTCAAAACTTCTCTTCATATAAAGATACTGTACTGTTTTTGCAACTTATCAGTTATTTTATGAGGAAAAAGTAATGTTAAGTTTGTAATAATGGCAATACTTCTTACTGAAGTCCTCTGATTTTGGAAGATACACTCTTGGTTTACTGGGAGATGGATGGTTGTATTTCCAGCTTATTCTCTGAGATATGGAGTTCACATTAAATGGATGTGACGCTTGGGGACATGGTTTAGTGGTGGATGGTGCTAGATTTATGCTTGGACTCAAGGATCTTAAATGTCTTTTCCAGCCTAAGTGGTCCTATAATTACATTTTCGTGGGCATAGTCATTACTTTCATTTTACCTTATTTGCAAATAGGCAAATGTATCTGGGGATGTTAAGGACAGGCAAACAGTTGAGGGACAGTGGCCTTCCCTTTAATTTTGGGAAAAAAATGGTGGAAGTAAAGCATAGAGAGTGCTCCCTCAGGGGAAGAAAGGCCTTGACTTTTGTTTATGTTTAATGGAAATTATATTAGCATAAGACTGATATTTAGAACAAACACACTTTGGGGTTTCCTTCCTTTTCAAAAACAGAGAGGAAAATTCTTCCCATTTGTGCTTTCTCTTTTATTCCTACACAAAACCAAACTTTTCTCTTTTCCTAACTTTTTAACCGAATTTTTTATTAAATTCTTCTTCATGTTTCTATTATTTCCTAATTATTTCTTCTTCTTTGAGCTATAATTAATCCTCAGTATCAGAACATATTACTTTGTGTTGCTGGATGCTACTATTTGACATTTATCTCAGCCTGTCTTTTCCTTTCTTTCCTTACTCCAATAAGTGGTAACAATTCCTAAAAATCTGACAAGAATCTAAAATGTCTAAATGGTACATTTATTGTAAGGCATGTTGGATATGCCAGCATTACAGCAAAAAGAGATTAAAACAGGTCATTTCATGACTGAAATGAGAAAGGGAGAAATAAATATATCCACTTGTTTTTGCTGTGGAGTGTGTGGTATTAGATAGAGGATATGAATTTTATTTGTTGTGTCATTATTTAAATAAGCAGTTATTTCAGAAATAACTATACATCTTTATATGAAACTTTAGTTAATTAAATGCTTTGCAATACCTGCTGTCTTCAGAATTTTGAGTGGCTGGTGATTCACAGTTATCTAATTTCACTGTTATTTTCTAAACCCAATTCTGTCTTATTTTGCTGTGTATATTGAAGGCCATGTCTAGGCCCCTTCACTGATTCCCTGTGATTCGTTCCATATTCAACAGCCTTGCTATTCCTTTTCTTTAGGGAGCTTTTAAGATTGACTGGTTATGCAATTATTAGTTGCAAGTCCAAAGAGTAGTATCTGCTCACTTCACTCCTGAATTCTAAAGACTGTTTCTAAGATTTTAGAATTTTCTTCGTAGTTGTACATGTTGTCTCCATTACTTTAAACTCATCTCTCTTACTAGTAAATTATTCTAATAATAAAAGTGCCTTTTTAGCAAATTGCTTGTTGACAAAATGCTTGGGTCCAGCCAGTACTTGGGTGGATCACTGTGCCCTGGCAGTTATCCGCTCTGGCATGATTCTGGATATCTCTGGTTACTCACTGGCACAGTAGGCAGAACGAGTTGTTACTTGGCAATGTGCTTCAGAAAATGTTATATGCAGTAGAAGCAATTGTGCAGACATGATAGATTATTATTTCAATCAGAGTTACTGTGTATTATTTGTTTTTACCTGCATCTCCTACTTTGCTAAGTATTCAGGAACACGTTGTGCTCATTTAGTGAAACTGTCCTAGATTACTGATATTTTGGGCTAAGGCCAATAGTGTGAGGCTCAACAAGGCCAAGTGCTGGGTCCTACACTTGGGTCACAACAACCCCATGCAGTGCTACAGCCTTGGGAAGAGTGGTTGGAAAGCTGCTCAGTGGAAAAGGACCTGGCAGTGTTGGATGACAGCAGCCAAACATGAGCCAGTGTGTGCCCAGGTGGCCAAGAAGGCCAATGGCATCCTGGCCTGGATCAGCAGCAGTGTGGCCAGCAGGACCAGGGCAGTGATTGTGCCCCTGCACTCGGCCCTGGTGAGGCTGCACTTTGTGTGCTGTGTTAAGTTTTAAACTGAGTCCCTCACTACAAGAAAGACATTGAGGTGCTGGAGTGTGTCCAGAGAGGGGCAGAAGAGCTGGTGTAGGGTCTGGAACACAAATCCTGTGAGAGGCAGCTGAGGGATCTGGGAGTGTTTAGTCTGTAGGAAGGGAGGCCTCTCTTTCTCTACGAATACCTGACAAGAGGTTGTAGAAAGGTGGGCGTCAGTCTCTTCTCCCATGTAACAAGCAATGGGATCAGAGGAAATGGCCTCAAGTAGTGCAAAGGAAAGCTTAGATTGGCTTTTAGGAAAAGTATCTTAATGGAAAGGATTGTCAAATACTGGAACAGCCCGTCCAGGGAAGTTGTGAAGTAACCATCCCTGGAGGTATTTTAAAGACATGTGGCACCTGGGGACATGGTTTAGCGGTGGACTCAGCATTGTTAGGTTAACATCTTTTGTAATCTAAAAAAATTTTTTATTCTATATGTACTTGTTGTTTAAAATGAAATTTCATCAATCAAAACTATTTTGTTCTCCTCAGCTAAATTTATATTTATTTGTTTGTTTGGTTTTTTTTCTCCTTGGCAGCCTGAAGCATCACAAGGGCCATATTGTTCAGGATTTCAGAGAGCAATCGTTTATCTTTGTGGATACAAGTAAACGGACAATGGTGTCCCGACCATCTGCTCAAGCTGCTTGAGAACAGTCTTCTGTGCAAATGGCATGAAAGGTAATTTAACCTCAGAAGGTGCCCACAGAGCTCCAGTTCTGTTTACCATTGTGTCTTTGCCAGTCTAAAAATAAATCATGCTGAACAAAAACATCCTTTTTTTCTTTCCTGATTTAAAGAATAGATCATCATCAGAGCTAATTTCAGCTAATTTCACCACAAGGGGTTGTTTTTCTTTTCTAGTATTTTTTAAAGTAGTAGATAGGTTTCCTGGGATAAATGGTATCTGTCTTATAATTGTGTTTGTTGCTGTAGGAGGCTGTTGTTTTTCAGAGTATAAAATGGGGTATAATCATGGAGTGGTACTCAGTGCTGAGTGATACACTCTTTCAACATATCAACTCTAGTTCTGCCATGACCCCTTGTTATTTTGTTTTGCCAGCCACTGTGTTTAATTGAGGAAGGCAGAACTGCTAGTAAGCAAGTTTTTATTTGCAGAGGGGTATCCTGTCCTGAAAATGAAGAGTGCCTTTTCTGGATGCCCTCTTTCAAAGCCTCACTTGAAGTAGTTTCAGTCTCTGGTCCCAGTGAAACTCTGAAAAGATTTGAAGTTTCACTGCCAGTAAAAAACTCGTATGTGTGTGTGTATATATATATAAAATATCCAAATGAGGGAAAAGCAGTTACTTTCTCAAATTCAATACATATTTTAGGCTAGAAAAGAAGGGCTTGACATTCATCTCACTGTCAAGGGTTTTGCAGTTCCTGCTGGCTATGGAGGTTACTCTCAGGACTAGCAAAAGCAGCCTCTGGGTGCTGCCCCACAGCTTGAAGCACTATATTATCTTCTGCTATCTGCTGTGATCGTTTCTTCCGCTCAGTGGTACAAATAAAGCAGTTTCTGGCTCCTCCATGCTCTCTTTGTACTGCATTCCTCCTGCTTTGTGGGAGGTCAGACTGGTCCATGATGTGAGACTGTTTTCTGGCAAAGTCTGGAGATCAGATCAGATCTTGTAGAGCATGTTCTCTGGGATGCTGCTGCTGCACAGTCATCTTGCACGCTGCTGTGGGAGGAGAAGTAGAAAATGCATTTTCCTGGCTGCTTTGTGAGATAACTTGTTCTGAGGGCACGTGGGAATGTCAGCAGCAAAAGAAGGTAGATAAAATCTGTATTCAAGAATCAAACTTGGATTAAACGAAAAACGGCAATGGTGTGTCTGTGAGAAGTAGGTCTCTGGTTTTGTTGCTTATTTAGCTACACTGGTTTAGCTAACCTAATAAAATATAATGTCTTACTGTAAAAAAATACATTCTGGACATAAAATGGACCAGATTCTTGATTTAATTGCTAAAGAGTATCCAGTCTTTATGGTGCCAAACTTTTGCTCCAACTTAACAACATAAGCCTGATTCATACTTTTCTTGGACATTTTCACTTGGATTTATTTTTTTAGCAGAAGAGGTGGAACATGACAGATTTGAAAATGTTTTATATAGCTTTCAACAAGAAGCAATTTATAGCAACTTGAAGTTACATAACTTCTAACTCCACTTTTTTTTCATGGCATGATTTAGATAGATCTGGTACTTTCACAATAATTCAAAGGAATATGCAATCAGTCAATCCATCTTATCTATTTTAAGCATTTCCAAGGAACCATCACAGTAGTTTCTACATTCTAAATCTGAATACAAGTGACAGTTTGCCATAAACAAGTATTTTGCAAAATATCAAAAAGAAAAATTACTTTATTCATTTAAGAAATTAAACCTTCATCTAATAAAGGGATCCCTCAATATTGCTCATGGTGTTCACTGCACAATTAGTATTAATTTATGCTTTAGGTAAAAGTTTACTTTAGGAAAAAGTGTATTTTGCATAGGAAGATGATGGGATTCTTCTCCACCTATAGCTAACTTGTCGATTTGTATGACCCCACAGTTATCAGAAAGACAATAGAGTATTACCTTTCATTAATTGTATTGGCCTAGATATAGAACAAATGAACACAACAAAATTTTTCACAGAGCAATATTTAGGATAACCTAGGAATTCATTCAGGTGGCTTCAGAATACTTGTAGCCAGAGGTAGTTTGGATTCTCTCATAAAGTAGTTTATACAAACCACTTTGCAATATTGTTCAAATGAATAGTTGAACTTTTAATCAGTTGAATAATTCATGAACATTCTTTTAAGTTAATTTAATCAAAGCATTATGTGAATATTTTCACAATATTGTACCTATAGTAGTATCAAAGCAATCCTTCAACCTCAGCTTGCACCTCTGTGTTGTTGGGGTGTTCGTGTTTTGCATCATTTGATCTGAAAAGAAGCCATAAGGTTGTGTAGGGCAGAATTAGGCATCTGTCTGGGATATAAAGATTATCCTGCTGAGAAAAACAGACTTAAGTTGAGAAAAACATTAGGGGAAGTACAAATCAAAAGCTGGAAAATAAACCCAACAATAAGAAAATGTTGAAAATGAAATAAAATGAAAAGCAGAATTAACAGCCTGTGTCTCAGGAATATTTTCTGCTTTTGACAACATTATAATATTTACTTAAAATCCTAGAATTTTTATTTCTTGTTCATACTTCTTCCACATCTGCAGGGTTGATTTCAGTATTATTAGTGTACTTTTTCAACCCACATGGAAATTTTACTGGAAAAAATAAGAGGAGCATTAATAGAAGTTATTGAATTTATCTGGAGCTTTTTTAAGGTCAAGGGCGGCCACTGTATTTCAAAGCTACAACAGATGAAAATCTCTGCTACTCTCAAGAGAAAGAAGTCTAGAAGGCCCTTCTAGTTTTCCACAAAGTATGGAAACACTGAATATTTGAGAACTCAGTTTATCTTCTGTTTCTCAAAAGGTACATGGTAGTTCTGTATGTTATTTTGCACATTTTACTAAGCAACATGGGATTGTTAGATTCACAGAAAGAAGGAATTAGAGATTATGTAGGATTTGACTTCTACTTCTCATCTCTTCTATCTCACAGACCATGTCTGGCCTTCATTTGTTGTTGCTTTTTAATTTCCTTAGATGAAGCGGTCAGGAATAAGGAAGGAGTAGAAGAATATTGTTACTCTTTCATGTGGAACTTCTATCATTAACGTGTATATGATTGAAAACCTGAGACAAAATGTGAAGAAGCCGCTTCCCAATATATGGTGATACCCTTTCATGGTTGTCACCCATACCACAGAGCACTGACATTTCATTTAATGAGCTGTAATTGTCTGCTGTCATCTCTCATGATCTTAGGCTGTGGCTGGGTTTTAGTTTGTAATGAGGACATTTCAGTGCAAATGTATATTGGTGTCTAAATGCTTGCTAGGTGTCTAGATTCTCATATAATCAATATACTACATGTTTTCATGGTAGTCAGGCCAAAAGAATTATTCAAATATCCATCTCCTACAGGTTCAAATCACTGGCACCTTGGTATGCCTCTAGGATCATTCAAAATGTGGTGGTGAACTTGAGACATCCATGTGGAATAGATAAATATGCCATGGGACCTGTAAGAGACCTGCAGCCTCCTAACGGGCTTGCTGGAGCCAGGAAGGAATGTTCCAAGGTATTTCTGAGGCCAACTGAACTGGGCCTTAGCTGTCTAAGTAACAGCAAACTTAAATATCTTTCTTGCATGTAGACAACAGATGCTGGGTGTGTTAATCCGAAACTGAACTCCATGATATGTAACAGTGCCTTTATTGGATTTCCTGCAAACAGCCTCACTGACGTGAGAATCATGCAGAGAACTAATGAGATTGAGGAAAGTCATCCAGGTTTTGTCTGGTTTGCTGTGGTCCTTTATAGGAATCTGACATTACTATACTATACCATACCAAAGGAAACTTTTCAATAGTGGACCCATGAAAATTTGTCTCCAAACTGCTGCCAGTGAAAACGTGCTGGCAAATTGAGGTGCAGAGGCAGGAACTCAGATTAATGATCATGAGTTGAAACAAGAGATTTAGAGTGGCTAGAAGGAGAAGCATTTTTACTCTGAGGACAAGCAGGTGCTGCATTGAGTTGCTCAGAGATCCTGTGCTGGCTCTGTTCTCTGAAGTGTTCAAGACCCAGCTGGACAAAGCCCCGAGCACCCAAGCCTGGTCTCACAGCTGAGCCTGCTTGGAGCAGGAGCTTGAACTAGAAACTGCCCGATGTCCATTCCTACTTGGTTTTTCCTATGATCGCAAGATACGTTATTTCAAGAAGTGAAGCCAATAACTTTTCTGTTCAAGCCCAATTAGATAAAGATAGAAAAACTATCTCCCTTAACTGAAGGTGCAAGGATAGTAATTTTCGTTTTCTGCTATGAACAAGTGGCCCCAGATTTAATTGAACTAACCCTGTTGTGGTACAACAGAAGGCTGGGAATTAAAATGGTTTGTGAAATTATTTTGTTACGACCAGCATTAAAAAATTGTGAGGGCACAAAAAAAAAAAAAAAAACCCACACCAAAAAAAAGCCAGCAGAAGGACTTAGGACGGTTTGTGGGATCTTTTTTTTTATTTGCTTTGTGTTTTAATATTATGCCTTTTTTGGTGTGAAAAAGTGAGAATATTTTTGTAAAAATTTAATCCAACCCCCTTATAAATGAAACATTACAAACACACAGACAGGAGAAAAGATCACAGTTGGACTTACAAGTAGAAATCTAGAATTCTCAAAATAAGGAAAACACAAGAAAAAGAAATTTCAAGTCAGTCTAGGACATTTTTTCTCTTCTTTCCTCATCTCAGGAGAGCAAAAATTTCACCATATATTTAAGGAAACATTTAAATAGGCTTTATTAACTCCCTGAATAAAACCATACTGTATTTCTTTAGTCACAAGATACATATTGCAGATAACCTGGTACATATTGCTAGCTTTCTCTCTGTAAAAAATAATTACTTATTTTTGAATTATAACATATTTTGAATTACGTCACATAGAATGAGAGCTGCATTACGCAAAAAAATACTGAACTACTTTTTGCATTTGCCACTATTATAAGCTGGTAAAAGTGAAAAGGAATGTAGGAAATCTCAATTCCTTGACTAGTGGGCAAAAATAAAGAATGTTGCAAAAGTATGCAAAATGATGCATAAATAGAGAACCTGTCTAATAATAATGTTTTGGATAAAAATTGTGGGTTCAAATCAAAAATATTTTGAAAATAAATAAAATAGTAAAGCATATTTATCACAGTAATAAAAGCAACAGTAGATTTTATGTATTTTGTATTAATTCAAAGAGCATTGTTTATTCAGGCTCTGGAATGCAGGAACAGTGATCTTTGTTTTTTAGTGTAAGCCAGTTGCATACTCGAGTAGAAAGGTAGCTCTGAGTGTTTGAATTTTAGTTGCTCATATCTATAACCAGAGCTCCTGTAGCACTGAGCTGGTGACCTCCTTCCTAAAAAAGCCTGGCATATGCCACGAGATTAGGTAGGATGCTGGAGATTCTGTTGCCTCAACAGCATCAACAGCCACGGACAATTTAGAGTGTGCTCATAATGCTACAGTTCTTTTCCTACAACTGAGAAAAAGCAAAATTCTAGTGGAGTGTAACCAGGACAGGCATTAAATAGCTACCAAAGGAACTTTGTTGCATCAAAATGCTAAAGGGTGTCTGCAAGAACTTAACTATTTTCAGTGATGTGTTCAGGAAAATACAGATCAGTTAAAGTCAGAATGAGCTTTTTAGAGTCGTTGGCCCTGTCCCAAAATTCTTTTCACACTTTTTCACACTGTCAACAGTCCTTTAACTGTACTAACTCTATCTTATGCTAGTTTCTAAGAAGTGTACCACTGCAGTTCCTGAACAGTTGATTACAGTATTGTCATTATTATTGTTTCAAGATTTTTCCCTTTTGTAGTAAAGGATGTTGTGCAAAAGTGATGATCACTAAAACTTTATAAGAAGATGTATTTTATCTCACTGGTTTAATATCCAACTCCCATGCCCTTAAGCATGTTTTCATCTTTTCTATCTGCTCTATTATTTTCAAGCCACCAGCTGTGAAGTTTGTTCTGATTGAACCTTGAGCTGATCAAATATGTTGTCAGTAGCATAAAGTCAGATAAATATACACATCATTATAGTGGTTCTGGAGAATGCATGCATGCATAAGATGTTTCACACATAAATAGTTTGATAAAAAATTGATTTCTTTGCTGGTATTTTCATCTTGTCTAATGAAAAGGGATGATCCATTTAACTATTTCTATTTTTTCAAAGTGTTTAGTTATACACAATCATTAGTTCTAGCTGGGAGTTCTGTTTATGTGAACACAGAAATATATATAAATATATACAGAAATAAAATCTTGATTTCTGTTTGATTTGTTCCCCTACTGCATCTTTTACCTGCTGCTCAATTTTTTTTTAATCTAATGCATTTTGGTATTTGCTTGAAATATTCTGCAATAGAAACACTGCTACATTTCTCAGATATTTGCAAACACATTATCTTTTAGTTCTGTATGGCCCATCTTCACAGATGCAGAAATTGGTATGTTTGAAGAGAAATGGGTAGTAGCTTTTTGGAGTTTGTTTTTTGTGTGGTTTTTTTTTTCATGTATAGGCTAACACTTGTCAGCTACAGCTATGCTGCCTAGAAAAGATATCCCAACAAGAGTAGTATTTTAAATGTGCATTTTGAATTCCTATTTAACAGCGTTGATGCCTGTAAATAACTAATAATTTTATTAATATCATTTCATTCAACTTTTATCAAGCAAAGAGTCTTAGATACTACATTTGGGATGATTTGCTCTGCCATGTTGAGATTAAAGATATGTTATGTATATTTTTTTGTATGATATATCTTGGGAAATGTGGCATTTCACTATAGAAATAGTATGGCAAAGCATATAAGCCTTATTGTAGTGCTGTAATAGTTAAATCAGTGTCAGAATTATCTTTTGCATCGCTCTAAATTATGGCCAGTAGTTTCCAAAGGAGAGGGGTTACCTCTCATACATGATTAGCTTTTGAAGTGAAAAGAATCTGGAGGTTCCATAATTAAACCTTGGCAGTCCAACCTTGGCAATTAAATCTTGCAGTCCGGAAGGACCATGATGCTTTCATGCTTCTTCAGAAATAAGACACATTCCTTTTACAGTGTTTACTTGCAAATTTGCAATTGAAATGGACACAATGTCTTCCACTTCAAAACCTATTTATTTGACAGGTGTTAATTCTTGGGGGAATACCAGCATTTTAATATTCTTTCAGTGTGCTTCTATTTCAGCACTTTAAATCGAGTCATTAAATATTTCTGATGGTTCTAAGTTTTTAGAAGAAAAATAGTTCAGCCAAGTCAGTAAATCATTTTGTCATTAGGAGGGCCTTGAAGGATAGTAAGGTGATGAGATTTATTCTTGATGCATGTGAAAAAATTACATTTGCAACATGATAGATCACCTCTAGAATTAAATCTTCCTTTGAATCGGCCATCAGTGCGTAAAACACTGAAATTACAAAAAGTAATATAAGTATTGGAATGTTAAAATTATAGTAATTCATAGTTTTAATCTTTAACATTTAGACTACACCACTAAAAGAAGAAATGGCAGAATGTGCATGGGAATGCATGAGCAAGAGGTACAAGGGATTCCAGGACATTACACAATAAATGGGTTGATATCAAATAATGTTGGTCTTGTTGAAAGTTACAATATGCTAATGGTCTTTAGGAAGCTTGAGTTGAATTATTTAGTGATTTTACCATGCTGATGGAATATTATGTTTCATTAACTATATCCCTTGCAAATGGGATATCTCTTTTCTAGGCAGCTTTAGTGCAATAGTTAGCCTTGGATAAGTCAAAGAAACTAATCTATTCACATATAAAGTAAGGGGGGGGGTTGATAGTAAATTTTTGCATGAGTAGGAATTTATAGAGGTGTTTTTCCTATGATGTGGGTTATTTTTGAGCTTAGAGAACTTCGGTCCTGGTGACTGCAGCAGCATGTGTCCTATTAAACACAGCAACGGTCAGTAGACAGCTCTTTACTCCCTTATCGTCTATTCCTTGTTTCATTACAGAGCAAATATGCTATGGAATTGACTTCTCCAAGGCACCTCAGGATAACAACTGTTGGAATTTAAGACTGATTGAGGCTTCCATTCCACAGGGTCAGCTTTTTTGGGTGTTTCTTCCAGAGAAGCAGTTTGCAATTGCAGGAACAGCATATTTCTGGACCTTAGAACTTATTTTGGCATTTGCAACTAACAGGCCAACGTAAGTCACTATGTGGAGCTTTCATTTTTATAGATGAATAGACTGCTGGCTCTGTGTTTCAAGTATGAATTCAATTTTATGGAAATAGTCAC
This sequence comes from Ploceus nigricollis, assembly GCA_013399945.1. Taxonomy (NCBI): domain Eukaryota; kingdom Metazoa; phylum Chordata; class Aves; order Passeriformes; family Ploceidae; genus Ploceus; species Ploceus nigricollis. Next base: position 736,466 of record VXBC01010655.1, read on the forward strand.
AATAAAGTTAAGATGAACTCTTACAGTTACTGACATCACATGAATAAGTGTTAGGTCATATCTAAGGCAGAATTAGACAGTGTATACATAAATTACAGTTAATAAGTTAAAATAATAAAACTCTAATGTTACTATTGGATTGTCTCTGTTAAAGGTACTTCATAAATATCCAAGGTTTATTTTACACAATCACTATTCTTGCATTCAGCACCATTTTTGTAGCTCTTAAGTGAAGTCACCCCAGCTGCCTCATCACCTACATTAATGAAACATAATATATCTGCATGTTTCAGAATTGAAAGTGAAGGGAATCTAATGAGCTAACAGGAATTGAAAGGAGATTAACAGATCTGTATTATGTTCAATAGTATTTAGGTAGACTTTTTCTCCCCTTTTACTTATTTATTCCCAACAACCTCTCTTCTGAGACTGACCCCTGCTGGAAGCTTTATTTTTTTTAACAAATGTGTCATCAGAGCTGCTTTAATTATATAAACTTTCTTCCTAGGCAGCAAAATTAGTTTGAACCTTGACTGTACTTTGATACTAAAGCTCAAACTCTTGAGAAGCACTGAAGGTTTCTGGGAGAAACGTGTGCCTAACCATACTAAAAACATTGGGGTACAAAAACTTGGAGGCTGTAAGGGAAACTGGAATTTGGTCATTTGATTTCCACTAATCACACAGGAACTCCTGTGAACGAGTGGCCTCTGTTCTTTGAAATACACTGAGATTCACACTTCCACCCAATATGTGTCTCTCAAAGACTAATTATTTTCAAATTAAATACCTTTTGATTACAAAAGGCCAAGTCATTGGAACAGTCTGAGCAGTTCTATTCTTGGTTCAATGAGCCCCTAAATTTTGTTGATAAACCTTTGTTTAGACTTTAGGTCTATCTCTGGTATTTACTTAATTAGATGCAGTATTTTAATGTGTTTTATGAAACACTACATTTATTTCAGAAAAGATGAGTTGAGGTTGTGAAAAATTTGCAGTCCATTTGCAGTGCATGCAGGTAAAAATTCTGATACCTTTATATAACCTATCAAAATTCTTAAAATTTGAAGTAAGCTTAAAAAGTATTTTAACAGTTTACAATTTAAAAACTAATTAATATTGGAAGATTGACCTATATATATAACAAATAGCTGAAGTTTTGAGTTTCAATGAGCATGTCATCTTAAAAATTTCGTGTCTTGAATTTTCAACATAATTATGAATAGAGAAACTATGGGTTGTACTTGTAATTTGTCCCTACTATTCAAAACATAGGCCTTTTATCTGAAGGCTGAATTTGTCTGATGTTGGCTGACAATGACTACATTTCTACTATTCTGTGGCACCATAAACTGTGGCCAGTTTCTCTCTTAACTTTTTTTCTGAGCGAGCAGTTGGTACTGAGCACAGTCATTGACCATTTGGTCATTCTTAGGGTTCTCTTCTTCTGGTTCATAGCATCTCAGTGTGGCTTTGCAGCAGTAAGGTGGGAAGGGAGTTTGGGGGAGGAAAGAGAACAGTTACTGAGAGTGCAGCAGAATTATGAAAATCACATGAAGAAATAAAGGCGTTCTTCATGCCATATATGAATATGTATTATAATCCTAATAAATAACTCCATCCTCTCTGTAATGCATGATGATAGAAAGTAATTTTTCATTTTTTTCTGATGACTAGATGTTTTACTCTTCAGAAGAAATACAAACAGCAAAAGTGGCTTTTTCTATCTTTTCACATCAACAGATAGTATTTTGGCCATGAACTAATATACTGTGGATGCCTTGAACTGTGCAAAGCATAGTTTGCCTTGTTATTGGTGTCTGTGAGGTAACTGCAAATGGTATGTTATGAATTTGTGGGTAACTCATGAAAACATCAGTTAAATACAAACTGTATAGTGTACATTGCACATGTATAATTTCCAAAGAAATATGTGATATATAAAATTCTTAATTTTAATAATTTAAACTAAACTTATTTTCTATTCCACTGGATTCTGCAGTGGTATTGCTTATTATCTGATTACAGCAAAACTGCTTTTACTGACTTACTAGCACGTGTTTAAATAAATTTTAAGTATAATGTGTTAAATGTATATTATATATATGTATTATATTTACATATAAATGTAAATTACTTCACTTAGCTGTGGTTAACCCATAAAAAAATAGTACTTAAGAAACTACTGTGGTTCTTTTCATTGCTTCAGGATGTATTTGGATTTTTTTGCTATATTGACATTGTGGAAAAGGAAAAAAGTCTTAACTGGACTAAAATAATCTATAATGCCAGAAATTCTTTAATTATTGATTGATTTTTCTTCAGCCACCTTTATGTTCAAAGAATAAGTGTCAGAAACAAGCATTTTCTTTTCTACTGAAACTTGCATCGTTTCATCCAATCATGTAATTTGTGATGTGGTCATTTGCACTAGAAATTTTTATAGACTTAGCTGTAGCTGTGCAGTTCCAAGCATGGGTAGAAGTAATTAAAAAAGAGAGGCAGTATTACTTTAAACAGGTGAGGATGATGAAACTCTGAACTCGTGGATTGAAATGTGGCCATGAAATATGCTTCTTTTAGTTGCTATTGGCTGATAAAACAGCCTAAGTTGTCTCTGATCACATGACACTTGTCTACTTGTCCTCAGATTGGCAGCTGTAAGTCCTTTTAAGGATATGAAATAAAACAAATACAGAAAAGGAATGTAGTTTTAATAAGTATCTGCAATAAAATTTTGCTGGTAGCCACTGAGAAGTTTGTTTAATCTATTTAATTAATTGTATAGTAAACATCTACTCTTACATTTACAATCTTAGGTTGTTTTTCATATTCTGCTAAAAGAAGATGGATGTTTTTTCCGTCATATTTGTTAGCTTTGTTGTGTTTTTTTAACATAACATCGCCTGAGATCTGTTGCTTCTTTCTCCAGGACAAAACCTTTTAAACTATTTCTGACTGTTGCATCTTAGTTCACATCTGGGTTAGCCACAAGTGAAGCCTCTTTATTTTTGTACCAAAATTTGCAGATTTGTTTTGAGGTTGACTCCCATTTCAGTGGTCTTATTGACCCAGTCAGTGCTGATCATTTTAGAAGTAACCTGGCATCCCCTAGAAAGTAGGGACTGTGCAATGAATGTTTCCATTGCAGCTCCTTTCACTACCTGTAGCTTATTTATGAGCAAGTAATGCAGCAGAAAAGCAGTGAGCGTAAATAACATGATACAGAAAACATACTTAAAATTAGGATCTAGAGTGCCTGTACTGCCTCTGTATTTTTGGGTGTCATCTTCAGATTTATTCCTGCATGCCACTAGAATTCCATCTCAAGAGTCTGAAGCCGAATTTTGGAATTAATATTGATTTACTGGAGTGCCTCACATCTCTCTTGATAATGTGTATGCTGGTAACTCCTCCTCAGTACATTAGAGTGCTCCATTGCTGCTCTGTCAAACTGCACAGTTCTAGAAAATCAAATTGCATTTGAGCATCTGCTGTGGTCAGCCTCAGAATATTTCTACACATTTTCCTAGCTTTCAGCATATTTTAATGTGATATTCACTAGAAATTAGCAATGCTAAACAATTAATCTCACAGAAGGAAAAAGCGCCCTAAGAAAGAGAAAGTATAAAATGCCCAGATTGATCGTGACAGCATAAATCAATCCTACTGAATTATTATGGGAAGTCCTTGTTTATCATGTCTAAAAAAGATAAGAGTCTTTTTCCAAGCTTCTGTGAATGCATATCATACACTCAGACTGTTCATTACAGTAAAAAGTGATAGGCTTGAGTGACAACTGATTTCCTCTTGTACTTTCAGGAACAGGGTGGAAAATAGCCATATGAAATGGGAAGTTTGGGCAATATGTCATTAAAGAGAAGACAACTGCTGTGTTGAAGTAATTGTCAACATTAGCTAGAAACAGTTTCATATTTCTGGTATAACTGGGTCTGTCAAAGAGCAGTTTAAAGCCCCAAATCATAATTATTTTTTGAGTTAACACAATCCTACCAAACTTCCTGTGAAGCTGGCAGTTTCTAGAAAAGTTTTGTCTCAATTTAACATATTGTAAAATTTTCCCATGTAGACTATAGGGGAACTTGGAGAAATAGAAAGTCTGGAGGACCAAAACCTCCTCTCTTTCTTTCTTTCTCAGCAAATACGTATGTTTATCAAAGGTGCACAACACCTGCCTTAATGTTTATGCAAAACTGGATCCTTCTTTGCTATTGAAAACTTCATGTTGATCATGGACATCTTTCTGACAGGAAGAGAATGTGAGGCTCTGTGGAGATTAGAATCTCCCAGAGCATCCTTTCTTTAACCATTAAAGACTTGCATGGACAGCACAATGACAAATATGAACCAGTTTAGTCATTCTGTGTCTGATTTACCAAAAATCAGCCAAATCCCATGTGACGCCTTAGAGGGGCATAAGGTCTGCTCTGCACTCTGCCTGTGGGTACATCATCTTTTGGCACAACATTCAAGTACCCAAGAGTGGTTCTCCATCCCCAGGAGCACAGGGAGGAGGAGAACAGGGGCTGTTTCATTGCCCCGACTTTATACTGAATTTTTTTTTCCCTGGCCAGAGTAATTCCTAATTATTGGATAATTTAATTCAAAGCAGTTTTACTGCTAGAGCATCACAGAGTGGCCTCAGTGGTACCCAGGAGACACTGTCTGCTGTGTAAGAGAAGGAATTGAACAATGCTTTCTCCGTTAATGGACCAGAACAACCTAGGCCACTCAAACTTCCTGAGCAAACATCTCCTGAGTATTAACAGTTCCTATTTGTCTGCTAATGGATAAATTAAGTTATGCAGAACATGAATATCACAGAATCCCACAGCACCCTGTGGTACAGACATCTTTTCTTGCAATGTGTCATTTGTATACTTCATCCTATTGCTTTTAACCAGGTCTTACGGGAAGAGGAAATAAATCAGGATGCCTTTTTTTTTTCATATAATTAATATACATTAAAAAAAATTTAGCAGGTGTTCACAAACGAAAATTAAATAACTTTGACAGATTTTCCACTTCTGAATTCTGGATTCTCTGGCCCTAGTGAAAGGAAGCTGACTACATGTTGGATTTTTTTTAAGTGCTGAGTGTGATATTAACATGAGCTTCATCAGTAGCTGATGTTCTTTCTGTGTGTCATTCATACTTGGCTGTAAGTATCACAAAAATCTGATACTTTATCATTCTGAGTCTAATACTCGATTTTTTTTCATTGATAAAGAGAATTCTGAAACAAAATTCTACTATAAAGCTATCAGCTTTATTAGGGCACAGGAGATTTCGTTTAACACGATGATAAAGCTGTACAGCAGCTTTGGAGAATGTGTTTGTTTACTTTTTCTACATTTAATACCTTAGTAAGGGATACCAAGCATAGATGAGAGCTCAAATAAAATAAAACCTATCTATATTTATTCTTGCAGATGCTTTTCCCATTTCCTGCCAGTCTGTCACTTAGATGTCCTGGTTTTGGTGCAACAGAGCCTATTTTGTTCTTTGTAGCTGGTACAGTGCTGTGGTTTTGGATTTAGTATGAGAATAATGTTCATAACACACTGTTTTTAAGTAGTGTTGACGCTACTAGTCTAGGGCTTTTGAGTATCTCATGCTCTGCTAGTGAGGAGTTGCACAATAACCTGGGAGGGAGCACAGCCAGGACAGCTGATCCAACCTGCAAAAAGGGTATTCCATGCCATAGAATGTTGTGCCCAGTATAAAAACTGGGGAGAGTTGGCCAGAAGCCACTCACTGTGGTTCAGGCATGTGATTAACATTAGTCAGTGGGTGGTGAGCAATTGTATTGTGCATCACATATTTCCCTTGGGTTCAGTTACTCTCTCTCCCTCTTCTTATCATTACAATTCTCATTATTGCTGTTTCTGGTATTAGTATAATATTATATTAGTATAATCATATCATTATCAGTAAATTATTATTACTATTGTTGTTGTTATTATTAATATTATATTTTGTTTATTAATTTTTTTTTCTTATCTAACCCCTGAGGTTTAGATTTTGTTTTCAACTCTCCTCCCCACCTGGGGGTGTGATATAGGGGAGTGAGCAAGTGGCTGTGTGGTACTTAGTGGCCAGCCAGGGTGAAACCACAACAGTCATCTTCCTTTCAAAACCCCACCTGGAGTGAGTAACACTACAGGTTCCACAGAGCAACTCCTGTGAGTTGGAAGGGCTCACTCTTCTGTTTCAGCTGAGTGTGCCCCTGAACATTAATGATTCCAACTTTAAGAAAGCTTTCTTTTATGATTGACTATACAGCATTATATAATCTGCATTAGATAGGTTTTAGTCTTTTCACTGCTGCTGTATTCAGTGTGCATTATTCTCACCCCAGAAGAGCACTCCTGTCTTCATTTTCTTTGCCAGTCTTTCTAGCTTGGTGGTTGCAATTTTGATTACAGTTTATGCCTCATTTAACCTGACTGTCCTGAATATCATCCAGTAAGAAATAGCTTATTTTTTAGGATATTTTAGAGTATTTTCTTCCTTGATAGCTGTGTCACTCTTTGCTAGATAAAATTGTCTCTTAGTTTTAGATTCAGTCTTCGACTTACATCTCTGTGAGATCTGGAAACCTGTGAGGAGGAAATGTAGCTCCTTTCCTTCCTATCATAAATCTATGGTACTCTATACCACTACAGTAGTGGATCTTTCATTTCAAGTATAAAACTTTGCCTGTTTTTTGTCTACAAACTTTTAACTAAAGGAGTTAGGAGAGGAGGCGTAGGGAGGAGGCATGACTGTGGGTGTTGGGGGAAGGAAGGAAAAGGATTTGAAGGAAGCAAGTCATGGATAATATGTGCTGAGGGTGTTTTAGCAGCATGAAGGTATTTCTAGAAAGACATTATCCCTGCCAGCATTTGTTGGTGATCTGAAGGTAAGAATAGCTACATGGTGGCCTCAGCTGGGAAGGATCAGTGCATGAACTTTATCTTCAGAGCTAGGTGATGTTCTTCAAGCCGTGTCTAGCATCTGAGCCAAAGAGGGATTTTTGCAGCTCATGTCAAAGGAAGTCTGTTCTACGTCTCTGTTTTATGAGAAGCATTAGTTTGTAATAATATTAATCATCATTTTGGCAACTGCTTGGGGGTAATTCTATCAGCTTGCTTGTTTTGGAAAGACCAGCTCAGCAAAGTAATAAATAAAATGGACAGTGCTGTGGTATAGGCTAGCAGAATAATAGGAAGCTGTCTCTGTGAATCCCTTTCATATTGACAGCGCCTCATTTCCAATCCTGTGCAAGTAATGAGAAAAAATTAGTAATGGCAGACATTTTTCATAATGGAAAAGAGCTTGTAAATGTATTAGAGAACCACAGGCACTTGTATTCCTGCCACGACAAGGCCCCTACTTTGTCACCCAGTCACACCCTGCTGTTAATTTTCTTTTTCAAAGACACCTTTATTTTATGGGGTTTTGAAAACACAGGGGAAATTTCTTTGCAATGACAATGTGGTTATAGTGAAGACAGCATAGTGGTTCAACTGCTTAACAAAAAAATTCAGTTTGGATGAAGAGCATGAACTTAGAGTAATCTACTTGAATTTTCTTTCATTCTCTAAGATAGCAAAATAAGTAATTTTTAACATTTCCTTAAGGGAAATTATTTACTGTTTTAAAAATGTCACAAACTGTTTTCTTATTTGCAGCCGGTTTTAAACTCTTCTGATGTAAAAATAGTGCCACTGCAGTAGGTTAGTGATGTTCTACATCCCTTTAAACTTCACAAGTTTCCTTAGCACCTTCAGAGACTGTGTATTTGTGTTGTACATACATGCAGGTATTGCTCTGCCTGATGGGGAGTGCAAGTAAGTTCATTTATCTTCAGTGTTTTTTTCTTTGAAGAATTCCATAAACAACACCAAACCAAAGAAACTCTGTATTGACTGATACACAGGTTGGTAGCTGGACTGCTCATCAGTAGAGCTTAATACCATGTTCTAAACAGAGACTAATGTGAGCAAATTAATTAATAGGCCGCCTTATCATTTATTTGTAACTAGAATTTGCTCCTTACAGACATATCCCAGCAAGAACTTATGTTTCCAAGTTTTCACTGATAAAAAGGAAGCTACATAAAATGCAAAGAATACCAGCAAACCCAAATGTATTCCTTGATCTATGTTAGTGTTCAATATGTGAATAAAATAGATTAATAGTACTGGGATAAAATTTACCCTGTCTCCTAGTGCAATGATGTTAACCATATGTAATATTCCCTCTAAAATGAAATACACTCCATAGGGTGTTTCACTGGAATAAGATTTACTATCCTTATTTTGGTTTTATAATCCATATTTCTTAAATGTCTTTGTAATTTAATACATGTTGTCATTTAAGAAGAGAGAAGCCTGCACAATTAATTAAAGCAATATATATAGCAAAGATAATGAAAGCAAAAACCACACAAATAATGTGGACGTCAAAACTCAAATAGCCAGCTGTACACCTCTCTCCTCACTATCCAGACATTAAGTCCTTGTATGCAAGCATTCATCCACAGAATCACAGATCACAGAGAGGTGATCTGGAAGGGATGTGCATGGCTTCACGCTTGCCCATGTACTCAGCAGTGCAGCAGAGCTAGCGAGGCTGGAGAATGTTCTGCTGCAGCTGTCAGCAGCAAATTTCTGGTGCACAAAGGAATTGTGGCTTATTTTCTGAGAGGTGAAGCAGTGCTGTTGTCCCGTGGTAATACAGGCTGTGTCCCTGGAATACAGCCTGATGTCATCAGGGAAATACAAGGAATAAGAGTTGGCCATACGTGCATCAGAACTGACAAGAACAGTTCTATGGGACCAGGATGATGGACTCTTTGAGAAATGTGCAACTTGTATTGATAACACGACGTACCCATGTTTCATCCATTAACACAGACTTATTTAGATGACCCATTTTTAAATCAAGAGTCTCACATGTTAGGTAAACGTGCTATTAGATTTCAAGAACCTGTTGGAAAGGTTCCCAATTCTGCCTTTCTCTGTCTGAACTGCCAATGCCTTGACAAATTCAAACAATGTTGTATGTTTTCAGCATGGCCTGCCAGAAAAGCAAACAAACCCAGGACAGAAGAAAGTTGATTTCATCCTGCTTATAGGATATGACAGCACACTGAGGCATGGACTTAACATTCACTGAGCTTGAAAAAGAGGAGAGGCTTGGTCATGGTTCCCCTTTTGTTAGCAAGCTCTCATAGGGCGAGAGACTGGACTGGGTAATTAGTATGATTGCCTGTCTCTGTTGTTAAATACTATGCAGATACCCTTCTCTTCAGCTAAACGACTTCATTCAATCATTTCTTCCCCTTGGAGGCTATACTTGGAGTTCAGAGAAGAGGAAAGATCAAAGGATCTTCAGTGTGCAAAGCCACTGTGATGGAAGGGAACTAACTAGATAAGACAAGCCTAGATGGTCCTAGCAGGCAATTGAGGTCCTGTGCTGTGGAAGATGACTGAGGAAGTACTTAGAAAAACAGGAAAATAGGACTGAATCTTGGCTGGTTTATACATACTGAGGCACTAACTAGAGATTAAAAGATGAGATAAAACCTTAAAGGTTTGCATGACATGGTTGCACAAATGTGAGCTGAGACTGGGCTGTCAGATTGGCTGGTTCCTAGAGAGAATGGTCTTCTCCTTTAGTAGTTGTATTTTCATTTCATGATAGCTTGAAGGAAGCGCCTGGATGACTACACCTGTGTGTTTTATATGCTGAGACATTTTATAACATTCTGAAAGGAATTCAGGCATGAAGTGGTTTGGATCTGGTTGATTTTAGGGGTTTTTTAAGTCTTACAAATCAAAAGATATGTGTTGGTCTAAGAAACAAGTGAATGAAGATAATGTAGAGAATAAAAGAGTTCTTATTTTAACCAAAGATGATGTTTAAACATTTTTTTTGGTTACAGTCTTTGAATATAAAGTGAGCATAGACAAATACAAATGACTGTACAATGACAAAGATGATATGTTGTGACATAGAGGAGGGAAAAAGCTTTCAGTTGTACATATTTTTATTATGTTTATAAATATGTATGCATAGAATTAGAGCCTCAGAACTTTTAAATTAAGTGTTGTTAAGGTCTCCTGTTTAGCAGGCTGGTTAAGAAGTACAAAATTTAAGAACAATGGGAAATTGTGAGGAGTTTCATAAGAATATGGTTATATAAAGCTATATATAGGCCAAAATTTAAATCAAAGCAGCATGAAATATGTACAGTTTAGCTGAATGTTAGTGCTCAAATGGTCACTTAATTATTGTGTGCAGAGACACCCTGGCTCTAAATATCCTATCTATAAATGCAACCCACATTTAAAAGGGATTGTTGAAGGACACTTGTAATTATTAAAAAATGTGGTCTACAAGGGTGTGGTGTATTTATCTTATTGTTGTTTCTCATTCATAAATTTCCTTCTAAAGGACAAAGTTTTTCTGTGCAGATTGAGATTTTTAAGTTAGCAGAAAGTAAATGTTATAGGGTCCCTTTCTGTCTTCCTTCATCAGGAAACTAAAACAAGTAGCACACCTGTTTCCCATCACACTCTCTGATTAGTTTCACCCCAAAAGGAAACTTGTGCTCCACAGCATAAGGACTTTCTGTAGAAGCATTGGGGAAGCCCTTAAGTTTCAGATAGCCGGTAAGTCAGTAACATTCCTGGTGACCATAAAGATGAAGTCTTTTGAAATGTGTTACATAACTTTCTGCAAGTGCAGAGATGGCTTGGCATACATGTTTAATGGTTTCACCTGTGGTGATGCTTGAGGGCAACCTCCAAGCATTAATGCTGAACTCTAATTAGTGTAGACAAGATCACAGCACTGGATTTCAAGGGAATGCAAGATAACCTGCAGACAAATTACCAGTGAAGTAACATGACGAGTTCTGACAGTATGTTCAAATCATATAAAAAAAAAAAGAAAAAAAAATCTATCAACTCCAACATTTTCTAATGTATTGACTATCAAAACATTTTGTGCCCAATAGGTATCGAGACTTCTGGATAAGTATAGAAGTGGCACTGTAGCTGGAGGGTTTATGGTAATTCTATAAGCAGCAAAGTGTCTCTGCAAAGGAGAGATAAACAGCTAGTAATCCTCATAATTCCCCACTGATAGCCTATCCATCTCTGCTATAAATTAGAAAGCCCAGAGATTAGGAAGGCTAGGCAGGGTGTAGCTCACAGCATTAATCACAGTATTAGGACAGCAGTGTGCTTGATTTCTGTGTCCAAAGCACTGGTGTTTCTCTCTAGGTTAAAATGACATAACGTAGTTTGGAATACATACTGTTCAAGCTGCCTACTCAATGCACAGATGGTTTTCCAGAAAACATTGTTAAACACTTCTTAAAACTAAGGTATTGACTGCAGACTGGGGAGCAGTGCAGTACTTTTCGCCATGAGGGCTGTAGCCGAGATTTCGTAATCTCTTCAAGTTTCCAAATTCAGATTTATTTTTTTAATATGTGTTCAGCATTATTCAGATGGATCAAGATCAGTTTGTCGTTATACCTCTTGGTTCTAGGAGGATACTTTGCAAATGCTTCTGATCTTTTGGAATCTGCATGTGGCCAGACAGGCAGAACAGGTAATGTCATTGTGTATATATAAATTCCTATTCAAACATAAAATATGAATGGGCACCTTTAAAAATTAGAGGTTAGATATTAGTTCTCACAAGCACATGGCTGAACTAAATATAATTGATATGAAATTTTCTTGATAACAGCTATTGAGCTGGTAGTCAGATGGAGAATGGAGAACTGTGGCTTGGCCTCCATAATAGTGCAGCATTTATTCCAAATCCTATACAACTTTTGGTTTAAAGTACCAAAAATTGGTATTTTAGTTGTCTGCTTTTTATTAGATGATACATCATGATATATTTTATGTGTTCGGATCTCCACTCCGTCATTTCAAAGTCTTTTTTACTACACTGACAACAATTGTGCGCTTGAAATGTAATTGATGCATTTATTATTGTCACTTCAGTTTTTTGGAATGCCTAGTTCAATAAATTGTTGCTTGAGGGACCATTTTGAGAAACAGTAAGTCTTTTCCAAAATTGAAAACGCGTCAACAAGCTTTTTATCCTTACATGTACAGTAGCAGTGTACAGGACTTTTGGGACAGTGAAAGTGTTTCCATCCTGTTTGATCTTCTTGCTTTGGAGTGATGATAGGGTTTCTGGTTTTGCAGTCATGAGAAGGGCATGAAAATCTCTAGAGAAAGGAACTTCCTAACTACAATATGAAAAATGTCTGGTCAGCAAAGGGAGCAAAACACTAATAAATGTTCATAGGGAAAAAAACCTAATCTCTCTGAAAGGGATAGAATTTTGTGGAAAAAGGAAGATTTTGCTTCAAGTGTTAGAGATATTGTGGAAGGATATGAATTGACATAAGACTGGTAAAATCTAATAGACTACAGGAACAGATGTTGGCAAAAGAAGTATCATTTTATCATCAGCACGCAGTAATTTAGACTCAGCAGATTCTATACCAAAGTTGAAGAGTCATGTAATTGCAAATAAATATCAGCAAGATGACAGCATAGCAGAAGACAGTCTCAGAGACATGTGCTTTAAAAAACCTCAAACCAAACAGTTAGAGGAAATATACCCTGTAGGTAAATATAAAGTTCATAACAGAGTACTGTGGAAGATAAAGCAAAACATCGATCCACAAAAAGCAAAATCTTCCAGAAAAAGGTAAGACATGTATGTAAGACATCAGTGGAAAGAAGTTTTGTAAGACAGATCAAAAAGGAAATGTTAGCACTGGATGACAGCAAAGGAATACATCTTCAACAACATACAGAATGTCTTTATTCCTTTATGAAGCTAATTTCTGAAATATATTCACAGAACTTTGAATGTCAGCATTTTAATGATAGTGGACTGATCTACCCTTCCCCCCAGAGAGAGGTTTCAGACAGCTTTTTTAATAATGTTAATGGAGTCTTCTACAGCATGTCAGCCACCATGGTTTGTGTGTGTGGACTACAACCAGCAGAGTTTCTGGTGGGGAGGTGAATAGGGGCTCTTGCATTTGTAGCTATTGTTCAGCCACTCTAACTGAACATCAAAGAAACTCAACCAATGGTTGGTGTTGAGACTTGAGCTGTTTGAAAAACTGGCAGAAGCTGTTAGGTAACAATCAAAATTCTGTAAATACTTTTAGAAAGGGATGTGCTTCGATTTTAATTATTTTCTAGCTTGCCTAGGAGAAAATTGTGTTCCTGATGGTAGAGTAAGTGTAAGAGAAATCACCATCCTCTTTACTTCTTCAGAGAAACTTAACTAGTGTGGGAATACACTGGAGAGCTGTTAAGATCCTTCTTCCCCTTCCAAAGTTTTTTTAGAAAAAACAAAATAAACCCAAGCATGTAGCATCACTAGTGGCCATTTCAATATGGATAAGTGAACATGATATTTAGACCATGGATCTGAGGCATAGGAATTATATTCCAGTTGTATTTTTATGTCTGTAATACTGGAGTGTGTGTGTAAATTATTTTCAGTTCCATTACATTCCAAATTGTTCAGCATTGCACAGTCAAAGCAATGATGTCACTGGTTCCCTGGTGTTCTCAGTTCTGAGCATTTTGTCAAATTAAATCAAAAGTCTTGTTCAGGCTACTGATGACCTATGAAAGGTTTGAATGATTCTATTTGCTCTAATTTGTTAACACATAGGAATTACTAAATTACAAAGAAGGTGGGAATTTTGGGGGGACTATTTGGTGGTTTTAACCATTAAACAGTTCTTTCGTTTTCCCTGTTAATTCTGCGTTTTCCCTGTTAATTCTGCATTTTCCCAAGCTCATCATAAAATAAAGAGTACTATTTCCTGCTCTTTATCTGTGCAGTTATGTTTCATTGACTAGACAGAACAGAGTGTCCTGAACAAGACAAGATCATTGGGAAAATGTGTTTTCATGTAGCTGTAAGGAGTATATAAGTATTATAATGATCAACAGAGGGCACAGTAAGCTTACAGAAGCAAGAGTATGGTGTCTCATATCTTTTCAGACCTGGTTTTACTAACCTCTCTGAAGTTATTTTGGGGAGTTCAAGTCATTTATTAGACTTGGTAACCTCCATGCTTGCTTTTGATTTATTTCTGATCCTTAAATTTGGGGCACCTTATAGCAGCCTGGCAGTGATGGATATATGCGTTACTTTTTTGTTCATGACAGCTCACTTTCAAGTTATAGGTGCCTGCTTGAGGCATTAGTTGGCAAAGATTCAGGAATCTTTGTCTTGCTATTCTCTATCAAAAAAAAAAAAAAATCAACCCCAAGTATATAAAACTATATCTATTCTCTCTTTTGATTAAGAAAGGAAGAGGAAAAGGAGAGACTTACTGATGAAATTTTCTAGAATAGAGCTACAAATTCTGGCTCAGCACATGCTTACACTGTCATGACTGGAAACAGAACTGACATATGACTTCTCTGTGCAATTTGGTGCCTGAGCTAATAAGCCCTATGAAGATAGCCATGCTGCTTCCAGAGACTACAACCACCCCATATCTTGCTGGGCTGTGTGAATTTGTAGCTGAGTTCACTTCTAGTTATAAATATCAGCTTCATCTCCTGATAACAGTGGTTAAGTTTAAAGGGATCAGGTTTTTTGGTGAGTTTGAATATGGTGACGATATCCAAATGTGGATACCTTCCGGTCTTGTAAACCTAGGAATGGAAATTCTGTTAGTGTGTCATGGTTTAGGAATGGTATTCCCCAATTTAGTGTTCCCACTGAAACTCTCCAAACCATGCACTTATTAATAACTCCCTCTTTTCCCCCGCACCTCCTACCACGCCAGGCTGGAGAGTAGAACTGGAGGCACAAAAGATGAAGACCATGGGTTGAGATAAGAACAATTTATTGGAAACAGCAATGAGATAAATAACAGTAACAGCAATACTAATAACAGTATTAGTATAAGAAAAAAAACCCAAACAATTCACATGTGATTGCTCACAACACTCCAAGGAAACCCCCCAAAATGCCTGACCACTCCCTCCTCAATGCCATGCCATCCCTTCCTCTATTCCTGGAAAATGAGGTGAGTTGTAGAATAACCTCCAAATCCTAACCATGCTCCATCCTACTGCAAAATTTAACCCTGTCCTGGCCAGACCCAGGACAGAGTAGAAATGAAAATACAAATTTTTCATAAACTTTAAATATGATAAAGGTTGTGTGACTTTTAATTTAACTAACTCTTTGAAAAACATCTGGAGAACAGAAAATTGACATTTACAACAATCTGGAATACTATACCAGGTACTTATCTATATTATTGGAATGAATCTTCAGTGCAGTCTGGCTGGGAAATTTCACTATAACATAGCTACCATCAAGAGAGAAGTATAAGTTTGGCTAGGTAAGCAGTCAATAGTTGTATAAATAAATTGAGCACGTCAAAATCTAATCTGCAAACATTTCTTTATGCGCGTTGACAAAGGTTATGTTACTTCTTTGGGGGTATGATAGTGCCTGGCAGGGCCTGCAAAACACCTGTGAAAAGGAATTATGTGTATTCCTGAGGGAGATTGCACTAAATCTGGTGCTTAAAGTCATTAAAAGAGTGAAAATTCCTCTCTAATCAATCTTCTTACTGAATGCTTGCTAACAGCTCTGTGCATATAGTTTTCCAGGAGAACTCAGCCCAACAGTATAGGTCACATCTGACTCTTCATTCACATTAGATATTAATGCTGGTTTTAAAAGTGTTTCCAGTAACACTGTAAATACTCTTCAGGTTAACAACTGGCAGTCTAAAACGTCTCTATGTTGAGCTGCTCACCTTGTTGCTATGTTCCATCTGAAAGTTCCCACGTCTGGCCTGTGAAGAGACCTTACTGTGACTAGATAATTTCTGTGCAAAATTTTGGGACTCCTCATTCTCGGAAGCAGTGTGTTTTCAAAGTTACTGTCAGGTTCTTTATTAGCGGAATCCTTTTCAGAAGGGTGAGGTATCATTGCTGTGCTTCATGAAGTGTGTTAGATTTTCTCATCCCCTCCCAGTGTGTTTTCAGCATGCTTGTTTTTTTCCAACATCTTCATAAGCAGTTATCATTCCTGTGATTCCCTTGAACCTCACCCTGCTGAAAACCTACTTTATGTTGACTTAATTTTGCCTACTATCCTGAAAACAAAAGAGTTTTTTGCCAGGTATCCATAAACATTCCTAAGGGACAGAGTGACTCAGCCTTGCAGAAGGGAAGCCAGCACACCCAGTTTGCATTTTGGACAATTCAGAAGTCCACCAGTTTAACCCTCCATACCCAGTATGTGGAAAATCAGGAAAACTGAGGTGTATACACGCTGGTTTCTTGTCCAGAGTAGGAAAGCAATGATTTTCATTGAAATTATAAGTCTCTTCATTCAATTCCTGACAGCTGTTTGCTATACGGAATTTTACACAATAAAATTATTTTTTCCAGTTTCTGAAAAACTCTTCATATAGTTGAAAATATTCTAATGCAGAGAAAGAAAAAAAAAAAGAAGGGAAATAAGCATTTGAATAATACTTGGTAGTATATTTATTTAATTTGAGGAATGTTTGCTATTGCGCACCTTAAGACTGGTTTTACCTGGAACTTCATTTTGACATTATAAGATTGGGATGTGGGGAATCTTTGTCTTTGCTTCCCAGAAAAGCATCGTGTTCTTTTTCATTACGACCTTTATTCAGAGGTGGGAAATTGATGCTATTGCATTGTCTATTATTTTGTAGATACTAAATTTCTTCCAAATAGACCATCTTTAAGTAGTAAGCCTTAGAAAAAAGCAAAATATACTACAATGTGGTCTGAAATTAGGATAACATGTCAAAGAGAAGGGGTGTTTTAGGTTATAAATATTCTATTTTAGCCATGTATGTTTTGAATTATGATTGTAGTTCAGCTCAGAAAGACTAATTTTTTTAGTCTCTAAGACTGTGCAAATGTCAGCCAGTGCTGAATTCTCAGGATGCAGTGCTGCTCAGGATTTCAGATGGGTAGTTACTGGGGAAGTTGGAAAAGTGTGCATGAGAATCCAGAAACAGGATCTGCTTTTAGTTGCAAGGCTTGCTTTAGTCAGTGTCATAGGAGATAGCATTGCACCTCAGGCAAGAAAATGTGACTGTTTAATGTTTGAGACAGATCTCATGCTTAAGCCTAGAAACTGAAGTATAACTGTTGTTTGTTTTTATTTTAGCAGGGAAAAAGCAATAATCCCAACTGGTAGTCCAAAAATAACCAGATTGGAGGGTGGAAGGAAAAAGAAGGAAAAGGGAGGACTAAAATGGAGAGGTAAATTGTTATTGTGTAGCCACAGGTCCTTTGCAAGGAGGAGCAGGGAGGCAGCATTTTATCAGGAATATGTGGGAATGCAGTGGTGTATGGTGACTGCAAGGGAGGAGCAGAGACACCACTGCTACACCATACCATTTGAAATGGTTAAAGAGATTTGTGGGAGAGAAAGGGGAGTATCTCCAGTTCTCATCTGGAGATGTAAATACCTTGTGGTCTGCTGTTTCATAAAGTTCCTTAAATACCTCCTGAATATTGGGCTGTTTCTAGTAATTCAGTGTAATGTTATCTCTCCCCATTTCTATGTTGACTCCTGGTCTCACATCAATAGCTTTAGTTTGGGTGGGTCAAGCATTGGGAAAGTCTGATTCTTTGCAATGAAGTTGTGCAGGAGCAGATTCTTATTTGTGATTCCTTTTCCTTGATCATCAGATGAATGGGGGGGTGTTGTGGGTGTTGTGGGATTGTGGCATGTTTAGGCTGTGATATGTGGATATTTTGCATCTTCTTTGTATTTGTGGAAATGAAAAACCTCAGCCACAATGGAAGAAAAGTTATGAGTCCTGAAATGGGTTCTCCTTTTCTGATTCAGAAGTGAGCTGTGATACGATACAATTTGAGGACTGGAAAGGGGAGGATAGGAGGAAAGCAGAAAATATAAGACTCTAAAAGTGCTTGGAACCCAGTCTCAACATCTATTGCTTTTTTTTCTTCATGAAAATAAATTTAAATGTTTCTTCTTGAACATTTTAAAAGTGCAGTATATTCTTCCTGGAAAGTACTGCTGCTAGATATTACATAGGCTGCCATTTTTAAGGTTTGAACCATAAATGCAACACAGAGGAACATTTTGCTAGTAATTCATATTATTTCTTTATATGACTTTATAAAGTCATATAAAGCTTATTTTACAGCTTTGTTTTATATTATGTGTTTGGACTCAAAGCCTTTCTCCTAAATTTTGCATTAGTAATTACAGGAAAAGTTGGTGGTTTTCTCTAGTCATTTATCTCACCTTTGGTTTAAAGCAATAGATGGCAACGTGTAATTGTATTCCTTCAAAGCTAAGTGGTCTGGAGAAGGCTGAAATAACCCAGACCGCACTGAAAGGTAGTGAATGTTTCACTGCAGAAGAAAATGCAAAGTCCTGTGTTTGGCCTGGGATAACCCTGCACAACAGCACAGACCATGAGGGCAGCTGGCTAGCAAGCAGCTTGTTTGCTTCTGGAGGTATTTGTGGATGATGAGTTGTGCATGAATTGCAGCGTTTCCTTGCAGCACACGGGCAGTCATGTCCCAGGCAGTGTTACCAGCAAGTCCTTCCTTCCCCTGTTTGGTACTTGTGAGAACTGCAGCCAGTTTGGAGCCCTCCGCTAAAAGAAATTCCCTGATGTGCTGAGTTGAGTCCAGCAGAGAGCTACCAAAGTGGTCATGGGGCTGGAGTACATCTGAGGTTATGCAGGGTGAGGCTGAGAGAACTGGGTTTGTCCAACATTAAAAAGAGATGGCTGATGGGAGGTCTCATTGTTGTCTTTACTGCCTCAGACATACAGAAGAGAAGAGGCCAGACCCTTCTCAGAGGTGTGTAGTGGAAGGACCCGAAGCTACAGACTAAAGAAAACACAGGAAATTGTGACTAAAGAGTAGGCATTTGGGGAAATGACTGGGGTGAAATCATGAAAGCAAATGTACTGTGAGGCTGAGGGATCTCCATCCTTGGAGGTATGCAGAACTTGGCTGTGATTTATTAAAGAAATATGGATACTGACCTAGTACCAATATCCAACTGAGACGGACAAAAACTCTCTAACAGTTTACAGTTAGAAAGTGTATGTTTATTGCGACGCCGGGCGGCGTGCGGGATAGCTNGACTGGCTTTGAGATGGGTGCTTGGACCAGATGACCTCTAGAGATTGCTGCCAATTTAGATGGTTTAGTGCATATTAGTGAAAGGCCAAGAGGGACATAAATGGGATTTCCAATGGGATTATGCAGCATAGGAGGCATCTCTTTAGAATTGCATGCATGTTTGTGGGTTGGAGTTTGGTGGGGCTTTTTGCTAAAACCCTGCCGGCTCTTACTTTCACCTTAACTTACTTGAGAACATTTCTGTAATTTCTCATTTTAAGATGTTTTGATTGTTTGTATGTCTGTCAAGTTTGCAATCATAACAATTTATCTTCTTTCTCATATTAACTCTAGAAACTGATAAGGGCCTTGATGATCCAATGCCCCATTTCTTTGTAAGCTTTGATCAGTGAAGTAGATAAAAAAATCAATTTCTGAATTATTCTGGTTCAGATTTTGCCTGGATACTGTCTGTAAATAGTAGAGATGATATACACTTATCTTTCTCTCAGTTTCTGCTTCAGGCTCTCAGCAAGCTCCAGCAGATATTAAATGGGTATGACGGGCTATAGCAATATTTAGAAGGCTCTGTTCAGAACTGTGGTTCTAGCAACTTGTTTCACATGTAGTAATTTTAAGTTCTGGAGGACAAGATAAAAAGCTTGCAACCTTCCAAACAGGTGAGACCCAGCGCAATCAAGTCTCTGATGGCACTACTTTGTAAGAGGAATGCAAAAAGTACATTTTGTGTGCTTTACTTTAAATCACTTGCTAGCTTTAAAGCCATTTGCTAGATGTTATTTACTCTCTGGAGGCTGGTTTCATGGACCTTCTTGAGAGCTGAAGTTACTCAGCAGTTCACCTGCTTTGAACCCACATAGATGGGCAGCTAAAAAAGAAAATCTCCCAAGCAAGGATTTCCACATGCCTATTTGACTTACTTAACTCAGATGGTTTCTTTATTGCCCCATGTCAGTTATCTGCATGTCTGGGTTGTGCACTGTGTTAGGGCCTCCCCTTTCAAGAAGGTCACTTGGCGTATCTCCTGAGCTCAGCTGAAGGCAGTTCGTTCCTCCTACAGAAATCTCACAGTATCTCTCATTTCCTGGGAGCCCTTGGAGCATGGTGTGAGCTGCATGAGCTACTCTGATAGGGGTAGCTCATCCATTCCTTCATTGATGTA
Source organism: Ploceus nigricollis (assembly GCA_013399945.1). NCBI lineage: Eukaryota > Metazoa > Chordata > Aves > Passeriformes > Ploceidae > Ploceus > Ploceus nigricollis. Next base: position 756,851 of record VXBC01010655.1, read on the forward strand.
GGAGCTGTAAGGCCCTGCTGTGGCCCATCAGATCGGACTTCGTCTATATGTGCACAGATAAGATGCCAACAAATCTGTTGTTGCTGCTGAACCAGCTTATCCCACTTGCAGCCTGTTCCCATGGAGAGCAGTCTCTGGCAGGCAGGGCACCAGGAACAAGTGACAAAGATTAGGCAGTGTCTGGCCTCCTCTTAAGGGGACAAGTAGAGGAACACAAGAGCCTGTGTTGTGCAGTACTCAGCACAATATGTACACGTGTCCATGCTAAAAATGGAGCATCTTGGGACCATGATTGCGGCTGTGTGCATGGGTGGGCTGGTGTGTACAGGAGAATCAATCACTTCACTGATGATGGCCTGGGTAGGCTTTTGGTGTAGCTCATGTCAACTTTGTGATGCAGCCTGGTCAGATACTCAGGGCAGCAGTCAGACACTACACTTTGTGTCACTTCACTGTTTAGTACACTTTTTCCATTAAGTAGCAATTGAAAGTGCTTGTGGTTCTGTTCCTGCTCCCCATAAAGCCTGGTCACCCCTAGTGGTGCTGGAGAAACAGCTTATTCCCACCATATTAGAACAATTTGGATTATCCTGAGAAGAAAGAAAGAGAACTGAAAAAGTGAAGTGAAAGGAGGGAATATCACACTAAATTTAATTATTTTTATTTGATTTTGTAGTCATTACCTCATTCTCACTTGGATGGGTTGGAATTACAAATTTTACATAGCAATTTAAGCTAGTATTAAACTCATATATAATCAGCCCTTAAAGTCTGTTAACTGGATTTGTACTCAGAAAAAAGCAATGAATTGCCAGCTTCCTGAAATGCATATACTTCCTATGAACTACCCAGACTGCTCTAAAGGAATCGTGTCATCAGCTTGGCCAGCTGACAAGGCATATGGCAAACTCTTTTATGATGCCTGTTATCTGTAATGATAGCTGTTTGTGTAGCTGTGCTATTCACTAAGTGAGAGTAGAACAGTAGTGCAGCAATTGCTACTAAGTGGAACAAACTGCAAAAGGACAAAAAAAAAAATTGAAGACCAACATTTTAGAAATGTGAGAAAAAGAAAAGCAGCACAGTCACCCAGGGGAGTTTCTATAGCAGCAGTAATCTGAAACACCCAGGCACATTGCCAAGAGCTCCAGTAGGTTGTTAATCAAAACTTCCAAATCTCCTGCCAATCCAAGGCTCTCTTAGCATCAGAAGAGAAAGCTGTCACATAATGATGTGATACTTAAGTTACATAAAGAAATCTTCAAAATTTTTTTTGTGAGTATTCTTGTCCTAAACAGATTTTTTTTTCTTTTTTCAGCCTATAAGAGAATCCTTCCCATTGGAGTTTCAATTGAAGTAATGTATTTTCAAACATTTTACATTTAATTTTTAATAAGCGTACAGGATACTTTTGGATACCCTAGAAAATATATTCTCTTTTATTGGCTGCATTTAGGTGTTCCAGTAGTAAAATGCAAATCTTACAATTCTTCCTAGGAATGGCAAGAGGTAGTAGTAAGAAGATTAAGCAAGTGTCTCTGTAAAGCAGACACTTTAATTGCAATGTAAAATTTAAGTAAACTCTGTAAAAGTGCTCCAGTTATCTATTTAGTTACCAGTAATATATGGCTTTGCTTCAGGCATTGAATTAACTAAAAAATAGCATCAGCCACTTCCTGTTTGTATGGATAGTTGGTTTCTTTTTAGTATCACACAGTAGGCATTTTTTTCAGCTGATGCTGACAAATCCCATTATCTAGGAGGTGTTTCTATTGCATAATCTTAGCAGCAGTGAAGGCAGCAGTGATTTCAATCTTTTCCATCTTAATTTTCCGGGTGATGGATTTTTCAGTTCGCTTGGAGGGAGAGGAGAACGCAGCAGGACATAAAAGGAAAGTGTGCTTTTTGACGTGGTTTTCCATTCCCACTGCTTGTCTGACAAGCCCTCGGTGATCCCAGTGAGGATGCTGGATAGGGGCAGGAGAGAGAGCAGGAGGCAGAGGCAGTGACTGCTGGCCATTCGCACCGGGAGTGTTCCGCGGCACCGCGCTGTTCGCTCTGCCACTGGTGGGATCAGCGCTAATTTACACAGTCTCGCATGCTTCGAGGAGAAGTTCACTGCTAAGGGAGTGTTTGAGAGTACACAGGGATGCCAGTGAGCTTGGAGAGCTGTGGTTTTAAGCTGTGTTTTTATAGGAGCTGTGCTGCCATAGAAACTGAGAGACTATACGTAAGCTTTGGCTTTCTATGTAAATAGCTGTAAGTGCCTTTGGCCTGCCTAAATCTTGGGAGAGAGAGAGATTTATGGGGCTTAGGAGAGGAGAAGATCCCTCCCCCATGACCCTATTTCCCAAAAATACCATATGTCAACAGGATTCTTTTAAAGGAGCTGTTAAGAATATAAATGAAACAGAGCATCCTGGGGTTTTTGTAGGATAACCCATGTGAGTTGATTTGGAGAAAAGCTTTCACCAGTATAGTTTTCAGTCTGTCAGAATGGAATGGAGAAATTTAACATGGAAGTATAATTCTGAGTACTGCTTTATAGGTCTCAAATTTCATGTTATTGCTGTTGTTTAGCCCCCTATACTTCTGCTTTAGCATGATTCCAGCTATTGAGAGTAGAGTCATTAATACTATAAAGATCCCTGTGTGACATGATAAATCAGTCTGTTATGGGCCAGAAGACATGGTCAATAGCCTTAGGCAAAATTAATGTAAGGTAATAAACCCAAGAAGATGGTATATATAAACTGAATTACTTTCAAGCCAGTAGGGGCACTCTTTAATTCAGTAGTAGTTTGGCTTTTGTTTAGTTTACTACACGTACACGTAGCTATGTAAGAAGTACACAGTCTTTTCTTGGGTCACTGACTAATTTAGAGTTCTGAACGAGCCTAGATATCTTAATGGAGACACAGGAGGAATAAAACCCAGGCTAACAACTTCATATTTCTTTGGAAATGAAGCTTTACCCAAGGGTCGATAAAATAATTTCACTGTTTTGCCTATCCATCAACTCTCCTGAAAGACTGTCTGCACTTCTGTCAAACATGAGGTGGCTGTCGATACAGGTAGGGGCAGGATGGCATTGGTCCAGTTAGACAGTGTGACAGCTCTGAACATCATGATCTTCAGTGCAGGCTGGAGACCCCAAGTAAATTCTCAGAAGAGTGACTGGTCTTAAAAAGCCTGTAGCAGAGCATGTTTGGCTATGGATGGGTGCAGCGCTCTTAGTAATTGCAAGCAAGATTTATTTCCCCATTTGGTTTGGACATTTTAAGCTGTCTGAAAACTGTGCATCTAGTCTGAGCTATGTCTGGGTGCCTTTTCCTGCCAATGGAAAAGTGATGATACATCTTGTCTTAATGTGGCTAGATGAAATTACATGTGTTGGATATCCCACTTAGATTGCTACTGAACTGAGTATGACTTTATGTACTTCAGGCCATCANCCCAGGAGGAATGCACCTTCATGTATTGCACTCTTGCTTCAGTGGAGATGATCAAAAGATCAGTTTTTAAAAGAAAATTGTATACTTGGATTGCAATTCTGCGTTCAGGACAGACCACAAATTGGAATTTTATACCCAAATCCATCAATCATTTATGTAACAGGCAGCCTAAATCATGCCTGTGATACTGGCAGTCTACTTGTAGAGCCATAAATTATTGATCTGCTTCCTGCAGATTGTTTGCCCTTTCTGCCTTAGACTAAAATTATTTACTGCCTTGGTTTTTTACAAATGTTTATGTCACACAGGCCTTGTTAAAAATAATACAGGCAAAGACTTCTTGAAGAGGTTTGAAAGGTAGAAACTTTGTAAGAGAGTTCAGTCTCTTACGTGATACTGAGTTGATCAGTTTATGCAGACCATTTTTTCATGGCAGTCTTCATTTCCACTTCTCTATGGAAACAGAAAAAAATAACTTGTACAGAAATCTGAAGTTTTTTGGATCCTTTTCACTGATTTCTCCTAGAAATCCAGTTACAAAATTACCAAGAAGCTGTTCTAAAATCTTATCCCTGTAAAAGGACTTTTTGCTTTGCAGCAATGGGTTTAATGACAAAGGTGCTTCATATCAGACTTGTTTTAATAAAATGCAGTAACCCCTGTGAACTTCAAGTGTTCCTTAAATTGCTGCACTATTTTTTTATTTACTTTTAATCTGGCAGAAACTGATGGTTTGATTTTCAATTTTAAAAAGCTGTTTGTTTTATGAGATGTGTAATGAGTTACAAATGTAAATTTGATCTAGGAAAAGTACAAGAATTTTCTACTGCAATGGGTCCCTGGAATTGTACCCCAGAATGGAGATAAACAAGGACATATAGGCTGAAGGAAAAATGTACCTTCGATATCTAATGTGGTTTGGTCTTATTGTCACAATTATTGCAGACTCTCGAAAGGGCAATTTAACACACATGGGGGCACTGTGAGAAGGGAGTGTGAGAAGGACTGGAATTAGTCATTTCTCTCACAGGTGTTTGCAGGTCTTCCCTGAGGACAGCAGAAACAAGAATATCGCCATAATCCTTGGCTATGGGAAAACCAACTTTTTCTGAGACCCACATTTACAGCCATCACTGAAACACACCATTGTGTTACACATTTCAGCTGAGCTCCTATTCCCATAATTTGTACTAACAAGAAAATGAGTCTCTTCTCAGAATCGCATTTAATACACCATTTCTATTCTTCACATTCAGCCCACATGGTGCTATGCCTGAATAAATGCAGATTGGCTTCCTTTTTTATTCAGACACTCTGGCTAACCCTCATATACATAAAAGAACTGCATCAAAGTTACCACCCACTGAACATACACATTTTTTTCATGAATTGGGTCCAATCCCTTTTTAAAGAAGCTGTTAAAGGGATTGGGTAGCTTCTTTGCGTGTTACGCAGATCCTTCCCACTTCACAGATTCAGCAACAGCTATTGTTGGGAGCTAAAGAAGCCATTTTCCTACCAATTCAAGTGAAATATTAGTCCTGCTCCCTAATAAGCTTAGTGAGTATTTACTGGATACTGAGGTTGTAAAGAACCACTAGAGATCTTGAGTGGAATATAAATAGATTACCTTTTACAGGGTCTCAATGAGAGGAAGCAGAGAAATATGTCAGCTGTTTAATTATTAACATTCAGTATAAATCAATAGCAAAATAGGCTTTGATGGTGATCTTCAAAAGGGTTTTAATCATTACTTGCCTCACACACAGAAAGTAAGTCTGAGCACTGGGGGTTTAGCCTGTGGTTCTGCTAACTGCACTGGAAGGCTGCCACTGTGGTGTTGCATTGACTTTAATAGCAATAATTAAGATAGTACCAGTTTTTTAAACTTACTGGCATTTGGGACTATTGCTACCACATGGCATACCTGGGCAATTCCTGAAGCACAGAGGACAGTCTAATGAACAAAATTCACTTAAATCCCATTGAAATTAATTAAGTTGTATGATAGGACTGTAGATTTTGGGCCCATGTGATGCATGTGCATGGCACAGAATGCAGTCAAAAAGGTTTGTGATCTTCCTTTAGCGTGATGCTCCCCTGCCACCTGCCAGGAAACTGATGAGCACACAGGGTCCTGGGGACAAGGACAACTGTGAGCCCAATTCCTTCACCAGCCCACTTTCACAGTTTGAATTTGTGCACTTCATTTTGCATTTTATTTGATATTACAGAAAGAAATGGTATATAAGCCACTGGGGAGTGTGTTCCCTAGTATGTATAGAAAAGTTATTCTAAGTGAGGTTGGGACGAGGTGTGGGATGCAAAGCAGGGTGGGACAGTTTAATGCGGGTGCAAGTGACATTGAGAGAAAAGAATACTTTTATAGTAGGAAGTACAGAGTTGCTAAACTTTCTGATTCTTGAAGTCTTGCTGCAAAGTGTTTGAGAGCCACAGCTTCCTGATGGATTCCCTATAGCTATCCAAAATAGGATCTTCCGCTATTCCTGCAGTAAATCCCCACTCCCTCATTCCATATTTCTGCTTCTTCAACTAAATTCATGTCCTCCCACCTTCTGGCTGCTCTAACTCTGTGTTGCTTGCCCTGCTTCTCATCCCTAATGTACAAACTGTACTCACACCAGGTTGCAAATGCTCCAGAACTGCCTCCATCTCTAAGCACTTCCCTTACAACCTGTGCATGTCCTTGCACACTCCTTCACCGCAGCATCCCTTATGTGCAAGAGCTTGGAGGCTTGGAAGATGAACCAAGGGCTGCAGCTGTAGCTATACTTCCAATATATTTAGCTTTTCTGCAGTCACAGCTAGTCTCTGATCTCTTGTGTGCTAGCCAAGGTGCTCAGACTGGGTCCATGGTTGGCCGTGCAGGCTCCCAGGATGGAGGGAAGCTGCGCTGTTTGTGCTGTTACCTGGCTGCCAGAAGAGCTCTGGTAGAAAGGCACTCTGTGCAGGCTGAGCTCTGGTGCTGTGCTCCTGCCTTCTGCATGTTGTCCTACATGAGTGTGCCTGCAGTCACGTGGTAGTCTGCCATGAGAATTCTGCTTTGTATGTAGAGTCTTTTGTGGAAGAAAGTGAGGCAGAGAAGAGCAGGGGAGAGTAGGAGCTGGAGTCTGTGAACCTCATTGGTTAGTCCAAATCCAGCTGGTGACTGGATTTCCTTTCAGTGTCACCCAATGACTTGGGGGTGGGCTCACTGCTGAAGTCATTAGGCCATCTGTGTTGTGCCATAGGTCATGTCAAAACATTTATCACCCACTGTGTTTTCTGATATCTTGGGTTTGTTTTTTTTTTAAATAATGAAACCTAAACTGAACCAGTATTTGTGACTTTTCATACAGTCAATTACACTACCTTTGCAATTTTGACAGATACTATTTACTATATATAATAGTATAGATATATATATATACTAAATATATATGTATATAAATAATAGCATAGTATACTACTATACTATATATATAATATATATAAGATATATTTACTATATCTTATGTTGTTATTTTTTAATCCTTCTCTTTCAGGACCTAGGTAGAAAATATTTTCATGGGGTGGTTTGAAAATTTGATCTGCAAAAACCATATTTTGAAGTTCATGTGCTTAATACCACATGTGAAATTTGCTCAACAAGTGTGTTTTACTTTAGTTATTTTCTGGTATACTGATACTGGTCATAGGAAAAGGGTTTTTCTTCTTTTAAGCGAACATCTAACAGCCACACTAAAAATGTCAGAGTGCATTATTTTATTCCTTCCTCTACCTCCCTGATCAAATCCTTTTCTTGCTATTGTTATTGCAGTACCTCCTTCAATTAAACAGATAAGTAGACCTCTTCCACTACTCGTGCCAACATATATTGCTCGGTGTGGGGTTAATAGTTCACACTTGCTGCTGCTTTTCTGCCTATTGACAAGTCAATATGAGCTTGTTCAGACTCTGTTCAATCCCTGTATCTTCAGAATTTGAGCGCTATTGCCTGCTTCAAATGTGCACCTTCCTCTTGGATGAGCAAAGTACTTCTGCCAGGATGACAAGATTTCATACACTGAGTCATTCAGATCATCTTACCATGATCTCACAATAACAAATCTTTGAGAGAAACATTCTCTTCTAGAAGTCCTGCTAATGTACACTCTGTTTGTTAAGGAAAATGCTTTAGAGCTATGAATAATTTCATTAGAGTGGTATCATTTTTCCACAAGGGAAATTCAGAGAATTATTGACATGGAATAGCATGAAATGAAATCCAATCCCTTTGTTTTTCCTTATCATTATCTTAAATGTCACTGTTCAAAAATATATTTTTTAGTATTTCTGTTCTTGAAGTTATGCTTGAAAGAAATTTATCCTTTCCATTTTGTGCCCTTTGGTTTTTCCTTTCAGGTATTTTTACTACAGATAATGTCATATTTTAGTTCAACTTATTTATAGAATATTATTATGCTGACAGTTACACAGAATTTTTTAAATCCCACATCAGGTCAGTAAAATGACAAAACTCAGTATCAAGTCATCTGGAAAGACATGTTACTTGTAACCTTCCAAACTGATGAAATGAATCCACCGGCAGATTTGCTTTTGCACTTGTTTTTCCTAAACCAGTACTTTGGAGAAAAGTAGTGTAGTGACCTGCTACACAGGCAGTTTTTTATTTTGTATCAGTTGATCAGGCAAGCTGATTTTGCTGAAAGGCTTAAAAAATACTATCTAGTGCACTAATTAGCCAAATCAGTGAAAGCTGGTAAAGTTCCATCTGCAAAGGATTGGCATAACAAATATTTTACCCCAAGTATATCCAAGCAGATCCTGAACTGTGTAATACAAATTACCAGGATCACTTCATGGAATAGTAAAAGTTGTTGGTTTTCAATAAATGATTGATAATGGAACAGCAATTCAGGACTTATGATTATGGCATTTAAATTAACCGTCATACTTTATGGAAAAGAACCATTTTTATATCCTCAAATACTTAACAATCTGTGACTTAGTCAATTGCTATCGGAATAATTTTGTATCCTGTAACTGTAAAACTTTAGGAAAATCGTGCAATTTTAGAAGAAAAATGCAAGAAAAAATCTTAAAGGAATTGCTTCTCTGTGGAATGTACACTTAGTGCCCTGCTACATAAATTTTTTCTTTAAGGAAGGAAGGTTTTTGCTTTGAGGATGCCCCGTTTCTTTTTTTCAGCAGATCTGTAAAATTACTTTCATGAGTTACATCATCAGAGGTGTTTGCTGATATTCAGGATACCATATTGTTTAGTGAACATGTTTTTATTCTGGCCAAATTAGTAATTATTTGCCAGATTTTTTTTGTTCCTCTCTTTGACAATTCCAACTCTTTTTCTGGAGTCTGTATGAAAAAGGTGTCCTCTTCCTTGGCAATCACTAGCATTGCACTGGCATTATTAAATTTCTGTCAGTTTTTGTCACTGGAGTTCTGGCGTGCTGTTATGGCTGTTAAAATAGGATTGATTAATACGCTTTTAATTTTCACACGCTTGTGAACAGACTTACCTCCTAGCATAGACTTTTATTTGTCCTTTTTGTAGCTGATGCTAAACCAGTTACATCTGGATTAATCCAATAGTTGTATCTAAATCAGAAAAATGAAAATAAAATTGGGTATTTTATTTAACTTGAGCTAAGAATTTAATCAAAGCTAGTTGCTTAGTGTCTCCCCACTTGCACGTGGTTGGCAGATTTGCTTTAGGCAGGTGCTTTGTCCTGTTGAAATTGTTAGGTCTTGGGGTGCTTAAAACATTACCTGTAGAACCCATTTGACCTACTGGCACCTAAATTTAAGCTTCCCAGCTGTGAATATGCAAGGCTGTGTTTAGAAAACTGATACTACTTGTCTGTCCAAAAGAGGTGCACGAAAGCATGTCTAGATTCATGAGCAAGGAACTGATATTTGCTATGCTGCAAGGAAACTTTTGTCTTATTGCTCCTGGTCAGATGCACAGGAGTCTCAGAATGTTAATTGTCTTTTACCATCACTGGAACTATAACAAAAATCACCACTTCTTGCATGTTTTATTCAGTAACTTAATTTTCTGTCAACTTGAATGACTTAGTTTCATTTGCTATTATCAAAATATTTGGAAATCTTTCTCTGGCTTTCTCATGTATGTGGAAATTCTTATCTTTTTGCCCAGTAGATAAACTTTTTTGTTTTGCAAAGTATGTTTTAAACATCTCATTTTGTCTTCTTTACTTGTATTTGTTGTAAGAATCATATTGGAATAATTCTTATCAGTATGTTTCTGTGTGCCCTCGATATCTGAGATATGTAAACGATGAACAGAAGCTCTGTAAGTAAACATTTTTATAGTATGCCCACTTAAAAGAAAAGTTTAATGTTTTTATTATTTTCTTTAAGATGCAGTAGATAGTACCACATTTCTTAAAATTCTTGACCAAAACATTTAAACCTCTTTTTCTTTTAATACTTATATGTACATATCTCTTTTAATCCTTAGGCATGAAGGATTAAAAGGCAGGAAGCATGATGTGTTTTTATGTGATCTGAATACATAGACTTCTTTGGTATAATTAATTACTTAGTCAATACCAATTGACTAAGGAAATAGGTACATAAATATATATACAACCACAAAAATTATGCACATTCACAGAGACAGTCCTCTATATCTACATATTTGCATATATGAGTAAATACAGAACGTTCAAAAATTGTTTGAAAATAGAAGAAAAAAATAGTTCAAAATCAGGAGAAAACACGTTTAAGATGACATTAGGAACAGAGAGAGATTTTAAGTGCTAGGAATATATATGTCATATGTCTTTTGCTAACTTAAAAAAAAAAATTGGGAACAAACACCGCTAATTCCATAGTATCAGAATGTAGTGATAACCAGAGGTGCAATAAATATCTTTCACTCCTGAAGTACTTGCCACTAGAGTTTACAAGGTAGTTTCAGCAGTGGCTGGTCCTATGTGTACTAGCCACTAGAGGGGGGATGAGACACATCTTTTGTCACGAAATTTTGCAGATAGTTGGTGGCAGAAGTCTTAAGATTCTGCAAAATCTTCTTCATTTTTATCCTCTGTAGAGTATGGTCTTATGACAAGCCAGTCATCTGAAATCTCACTTTGTGTCCTCAGGGTGTAATCCTCATTTCAGATTCACAGAATCACAGAACAGGTTAGATCCTTAGGAAAGGACCTTTGGCCATCTACAAAGATAGAGGCAATTTCCAATCTTAAGTAGGTAGATCAGACCTTTTTACAGGCAGATTTAAGGATCTCCAAAAACAGAGATTCTACAGCCTTTCTGGGCAAACCTGATCCAGAATTTGGCTACTAATGTCCATGGTTTACATTTTTTCCTTGAAATGTTATTGGAATATCCTTTGTCACAGCTTGTAATCTTTTGCCTTGCAACCTTACACTGAGCACCACTGAGGACACTCAGTCTCTGTCTCCTTTACACCTTCCCCCTGATTAGTTAGAATACTCTTGCAATATCTGTCCACCCACAGCTTTCTCTTCCTGATAGTGAGGAAACCAGTTCCTTCAGAGTCTGCTGGTATGCCATCTACTCCAGACTCCTAGTCATTGTGGTAGCTCTCTGCTGGACTTGACCCAGTGTATTTATGTCTTCTGGGAAGCTCAGAGCCACCCTTAGTTCTCACAGAGTGGTTTTACAAGTGCCAAACAGAAAGGAAGAACCATTTTCCTGGAGCTGCAGGCTACGCTTGTTCCTATGGCCCAGTAAGAAAATTTTCATATTTCTCTCCAATTTAATGTCTCTATTACTTGCTTCTACTTTCTATCTGATCCTTATTCTTCTCCAAACCTTTGAGCCCACCTTGGCTCCCACACCTGGCTTTTTTCATGTTTCTGTTCTCCATCTCTCATCACCTCCTCTCTGCCAGTGTCCATCTTCCCCTCCTAACTATATTCCTGCATTCTTCTCTATATCAAGTGAAGAACATTCATCATTGTATGTAAATGTTTTACATACATTGGTGATCTTAGATGTTGACAAGGAGTAAGAGACATTTCAAACATATGAAAAATAAAGTCTTTCAAAGTTCGTACATCCTACCACATTTTTTCTTAAAAATAAAGGCTTCCATTGACTGTCCTTGGTGGTAGTTGCAAACACACTGCTATGTGAAATGGAGATTGAGTACGACTGCAGAGATTGGATTTTACCATATTTTGCATGAAATTGCATACCAGTTCTCCAGCCCTTGATTCTTTGTTCTCAATGTGATCCATAGTGTTCTCTCAGAGGAGTGGGATTTATTCTTTCAAGTCATACATAGAATAGATTTATATGGATTTATAGTATATTTATGTATGGTTTATATGGAATAGAGCAAAAGGATTGCTGAAGTGAATGAAATGTTTCTAAGGCATTGAGACGCCCTGTAGTGTTATCAAAGCATTTATTTTTGTTTTTTCCTCTACAGAACTCCACCCATTTTCATGGCCACAGGTGAAGTGGCATTTTCCCTGCTTTCCACACTGTGTAACCAAGCAGAAAATGTATTTCCAGGAAGAATGAGATCTGCTTAGGGCATAGATTTAAGCTAATGGAAGACTTCTCTGAATATGATGCATGAGAGCATGCGAAGATGCTGTTATTGGAACATAATCTCTAAATATACTTGCAAAAAATGGTAATACTACACATTATGATTGCCACATTCCATTAGAGGATTTCAGTAATTCTGCCACAGTTTCAAGGATCTCAGATGAGTCTTTTAACGTACCTCTCACCTGACAGACTGCAGCATCAAGTCCTGAGCCAGGCTCTTTCAGTAGAAACACTAGGTAAATTTAGACCTATAGTCTCAAGAAGAGAGAAGGTGAGGAATACAGGCAACTGAAATTATCTATGTAAGTGATTTAAAAATCCTTTCTAAAAGTGAAAATAAAATCCGTGATTGCAATGATGCAACACAAAAGTAAATTGTATCAAATAGCACCTAGTCACTGTAATGAGAAGGATTCTGAGTGAACTGTTTGAATCTGTAGTATGAGAAGTGTGGAAGTTCATGGAAGTTTACTCTAGATGTTAATATGGGAGAGAAGTGAGGAAAAGAATACTAAATTTTACCAAAAAAACCAAAGAGTTGTCAGTCTAGGCAGTCTGCTTGATAGGCTAAGCCAGGAATTTCCTTCTTCCAATATCTGATAGGATTCAAAGTTAAGTCATTTTTCTTTCCTTTCTCTTTTTGAAACAAGAAGCAAATAAGGAATAAGACAACAGGACTGTTCATGTATTTGTGAGGGTTCAAGAGTAGGTGTTGACCCTTATATTCTAAAACCGAGACTTTCTTTCAGCAGGTACAACAGCTGTATTAGTGCTGCAGTCTGCAACCCAGAGCTCTGGACACTATTGCAAAATAAAGGTGGTATAGGACTGGAATTAGGAGGCATCTTTGTTCAGGTACATGAAATTTGACAGTGTGGAGTATAAGGAAGAAATAAAATTCTACAGGTAACTCTGAGTAAATGTACTTTTCAGTGAAAACAGCTGCGAGAGCTAACTTAGGTAATAACATAAGTGTGCTGCAAAATTATGGGAAAACTGCTGTGTTGCTAGCACCCACAACAAGCTGAGTGGGTGGTTGACACACCCAGGGGATGGATGCCATCCTGAGGGACATGGACAGGATCATGAAGTGAGCCTAGGTGAACCTCATGAGGTTCAGCAAGGCCAAGTGCAAAGTGCTGCACCTGAATCTGTGCAAACCCTGGTTTCAATACTGGCTGGTGGATGACAAGATGGAAAGCAGCCCTACCAAGAAGGACTTGGGGGTGCTGGGGACTCTAATGGGCATGAGCTGGCAATGATTACTTGGAGCCCAGAAAGCAGATTGTGTCCTGGGCTGCATCAGAAGTGTGACCAGCAGGTCAAAGGAAGCGATTCTGCCTCCATTCTTGAGACACCCCACCTGGATACTATGTCCAGCTCTGAGATCCCCAGCATAAGAAGGATGTGGACCTGCTGGAGCAAGTCCAGAAGAGGGACCCAGAGAAGGGAAGAAGGCTGGAACACCTCTCCTGTGAGAATAGTCTGAGAGAGTTGGGGCTGTTCAGCCTACAGAAGAAAAGGCTTCAGGAAGACCTTATAGCAGCCTTTCACTACCTAAAGGGGCACTACAAGAAAGATGAAGGCTACTCCTTTTTAGTAGCACCTGTAGAAACAGGACAAGGGGTAACAATTTTAACCTAGAAGAGGGTACATTTAGACTAAATATCAGGAAGTAGATTTTTACAGTATCAGGGGTGAAACACTGGAACAAGTTGCCCAGAGAAGTGATAGGTGTTCCATCCCTGGAGATATTCAAGGTCATGTTGAGTAGGGCTCTGGGCAACCTAATCTAGCCTGCTCACTGCAGAGGAGTTGGACTAGATCACCTTTAGAGAACCCTTCCAACCCAAACTATTCTATCATTCTGTGTTGCTGTTGTTATTATGAAGCAGACATGAAGTTAACTCACATCACCCATATGAGAAATCCGAGCTCTTCGCCTGTGGCTACATTTACTTCTCAATATCTCAATTTGTACTGTGAAACCCACAAACTCACCAAAAGCACAAGTCTGAGCTGTTAAGATTTTTTATTTTTACATAAATAGACTTCTGTTGAAAAACTGATTGTTTCTTTGCCCTTATAAGATATAAGGATATAAATATGATATTTTAGTTTAAAAAACCTAAGTGTTCACACAGTAATGTCTCTTCTCTTAAAACTCTCAAGGTTATAGTTCAGGAAAGCACTCACACATCCCTGTTCAAAAAGAAGGAAAGTGGTTAAGGACATTCTGTAAAGAATCTTTTATGTTAAGGCTGTGTTGATTTTGCATCCTCTTAAGAGTGATGGCTCAATACTTCTGCTTTTCAAAATGTAGTTGTCATCCCTTTTTGTAGAGGGGAAAATTGGAGCAGATGAGAAGCAATTTGCATAGTCATATAAAATAAGACCTTCACAAAAATAATCTATTAACCCAAATTGTGTCAATTCCATTATTCTAGTTTAACAACCAAATACATTTCCTTTTTTAAAGACATTAAATTTGCATAGTTTTGGTTTTTTTAATGAATCTTACAAAAATTTTTTTTGATATAATCCTAATTTTCTGTGCTGGTTTTGCTGGGATAGAGTTAAATATCTTCCTAGAAAATAAGTTACTCTTTTTCCTCATTGGCGAGTGTTCTGAGTATGTTCTTTTTTTGGATGTACTGGTAAGTATGCTCAGTAATATTTCAGAGATGGGCAGGGAGTAATATTGGGCATTGCTAGGCTGCACTTATCCAACGCTTCATGAGAGAGATACAGTGATTAAGGGAGAAAGTGGGGTTCAGGTTTATGATGTTATACTTAAAAACTTTCTCTGGAGAGAAACCCAGAGAGATATTGAACTAACAAGGTGTTCTAGCTGGCAGTCCTGTATTCTAAAGATCTTTCATTTTAACTTTCATTTGCTGTTTACATAGAATATCTGAATTAAAAATACTGCACCCTTGTGCATGTGTCGATCACAGTGTAACAATTTTTACACAGAAAAACCCCACCCTTTGTCACGTACAGCTCTCAAATATTTTAGGTCAAAACCTCAATTGTTATAAATCAAGACAGAGTTGTAGAAATGTCTCATAGATGCCTTGAACTTTGTCTGGTGAATTTTTTTTGTGTGTTAATCAAAGTACAGTATGCAGCTATTTTGATCATATATTTTACTAGTTCCTCTAGGACTACAACAGTGATATGAGAACAGAAACTGCTTGTCAGAGGGGTATTTCTACTACAAAGCTGTCCAGATTTATGCTATTTACTTCTGCAAGTAATAAAGATATCAAAAACTTACAGTGAATATAGCATTAAGGTTCAATAAGGAAGTCGTAACTATTTTGGAGAACCTTGTTTCTGGCAAGCTGAGATTGTATTTCCTGTCTACCATGACAAGTCTTTTGTTCAGTAATGGTCTATTGCCCAAGGAAAAGATGAGCAAAAGCCATTCATACTGAGGGTCAGGTACTGAAACATTGCACTTTTAAGGTAGCCGAATGTCTTGAAGGTGAGAACCTATAACTCTTAGTAGAAACGCTCTGTCCTTTCCCAATATGGGAAGGCATTCCAACTGGGTCCCAGCACCCTGCTGGGTAAGAACAAGGATGCATCTTTCCTCCTGCCCTGTTTTGCCACATCCTGCTTTCCATAGGAAGGAACCCTCTTAGAGGGTGACTGGGCCAGATGGCAGCCACTGCTCCTGGTTATACTAAATGTAACCAGAACCCCAAAATGAGCCAAATTTTGGGTTTGGTCATGCTAGAACTTTGTTTCTTAACTTCCCCTCTAAGTCAGTCCCAAAAAAACATGTGGCCAAGACTGATGCCTTGGTTGGCACCAATTCTCTTTTGTTACCGTACTCAACCCTCATATGCAATTCAGGGCTGTTTATTCAGCTTGTTATTCCATCTTGAGAGTTTCCTGAAATAGCCTTGGAAAATAAATTAAAATCTGGAATGGCTTTTTGCAATGTGGAAAGTAATGGATATTAAAAGCTGACTGACAGCATGCTTTCCTGCCTGTTGTCAAAAGGAAATAGAAATTAAATTTAGCAGAGTTCATGAGTATTGCTACACTAAGGAGCTCTCAATCAGTAGTAAAGTAGATATGAACTGTCATCCCCATTTGCAACAGAAGCTGCAATTTGATGATTTGCCTTCAGCCTGCCATCAGCCTGCCCTCCTTGAACCAGTCTAGTCCCCATCAGATTCATGTGCCATTGCACACATAATAACACAGTTGCACTTAAAGACTTTCAGAGTTTCACTCAGACTTCCATGTTTTAGTAGCATCTTCCCTGCTTCAAATTAAACTGAGTTTCATTACATATTTAAGGTTCAGCTCAGCAGCACTAAAATGCTGGTCTTTCTAATGGGTAAAGGGGTTTACTGAATCATTTAAAATTCTGATATGGTAAAGCATGCAGTTTTCCCAGTTACTGCAACTTCTGTAAAAAGTCACAGATATATCCATAAGGATGGCATTCAAATTTTCTTTCCACATCATGAGCATTTAGCTCATCATAATTTGTCCTGGTAGCTGATGTTCCTAAATGAGAAAAGCTTTATTTTACTTATTTAATGTTCAGAAGTAATTCCGTAAGTGAGAAATGTATTTACTGAGGGAGCATATCTACTTGAAATAATGCATTGAAGAACTTGTGAACACATTTATGATAATTTGGAGAAGGTAAAGTAGGCAATTTGTCTCCCAGATACTGCCAAGTGAAATGGAATTAGATCCTTTAGGCTACTTCTCCATGGTGATTGTAAATATAAAGTCGGCTATCATTTAAAAAGAAATTAAAGCTTTTGGGTTGTTTCACTCACACATGTTTTATGAAGAGATTCTAGGCTAGATTATCAACATTTTAACAGACATGCTTTCTTTATTTTGGAAATTTTGGTTTTTCATTTCTATAGTATGACATCCTGATGCAAAACTTAAGCATTTGGAATTAAATGATGTTTATTTAGGCATCCTAATTTCTTTCTCTAGAAGCACTTTCAAGTACTTACACTCTGTGCTAACATTCAGCAGCAGCTTGCTTTGTTTGTTCTGTGGCAACGTGAAATTAAAAAGTGGCTTTGCAAGCAGCTACCCCAGTAGATTAAAGGCAAGTGATCCCATTTTCTGATGGAGTTTGGGTCATATTGAAAAAGTGAGCTCTTAGTACCTGTTGTAAAAGCATTTAATTTTATTTGAAAGGCAGCAAACAGAAGTAGTGCCTTTTCTTCTTTTGCCAGGTGGGCTCAGTTCCTGCTTCTGAACAGTGCTAAAAAGAATGACCTGAAGTCCAGACTAACTGATTCAACAAAGCAGAAAAGTTTCATTTCTGGCCTGAGCTTCTGTGGCAGCTCTGTGCTGGCATTTGATCATTGGACTGTAGTGATTCAATCATTCCACACAGCTAATTTAGTGTGTTTCTTTATTCACGTCACAGGAGATTGAGTGAAAGTTGACCAGTGCTTGTATGCATAGTCAGACTGAACTAATCTGTATTCCTGCATGCAGAGAATGAGGTCCTGGTGTGTGATCAACCTTGTTAGCAACTGCAGGGAAATTCTCAATGTAACCTGAAAGTCAGGAATTTTGGGGATGAAAAGAGGGGAGATCATAAGAAACATTGCTTCTTGTTAAACGAGAGGAAGATAGTCCAATAAAAACCTCCTGCTTTAAGAAGCTTTGTATTAAATAGAAGCACTTATCATCATGGTTTATTTTTACAGGACAAGATGTATGACAGGGACACAATTCTTTTCAGTGAAGCAGCTGAGTCACTCAGTTTTAAAGATTAATTTGGTTAGGAGAAGAAAGAAATTAAGAAGGAAGCTAGGTAAAAGCAAGCAATTAAATTTAAAGTATCTAATAATGCAGATTTCAGTATGGTAGTGCAACTACCAAATGACTTTCCTAAACAGTCTTATGTCTCTACTATTAATAGTAAAGGAGGAAAAAATACCCCTGTACTGCTTTCTCACACTTCTGTAAATTGTGTAGAGCTGTTGGAAATGTCTGTTGTGTAACTGATATATTGTAGACAGCAATTTTGCAGGGAGTTCTAGGGCAGGTTTTGTGGTGGCAGGTCAGGTGAACTCCTTTGCCATGCACTAGTGTGTCACTACTGTGATACTCAGTGGTTGTTAACTGAGGATGGAGTGGCACTCTGTGCAAACGTGATCATAAATATTTCAAGACCCACTAAAAAGCCCAGCAGAAAACAGAGCTATTCTAAAAGTGAGAACATTGATCTTTACCAAGTCTTTGCATCTTCCCTCTTCTGCACTCATATTTACAGCCTCAATGCTGTGTTTGGTGCTTTTTGTCCTTAACATCATTTTTGCCTTTTCTTCTTTTATTTCCAGTTTCAGTTCTGTGTTTAATATGGGGGATTTTGTCCTTTACATATTTTTTTCCTATGCTTATAGCTGAAACTTAGTCACAGAGTGTGGAGACTCTTTCCTGTGATCACTCTCAAATATTTTATAAAACAATCAAAATGAATTGTCCCTCATTTTCTCTTAATTGACTGCAAGAAATAAAAGAAGAGCTAGGTAAGCAAAAATAGCATCAATACTGACTTATGCTTCTCTGATGAACCTTTGTGACCTGATTGTTGTTGGTGGCCTTTGTCTCAATTCTTAAGTATTTTGTGTTTAAAATCTAACTGCATCCCCATGAATTTATAGTGGTATGTTCTTCAAACTGTTGAACTATGTAGTTCAAACAAGAAATATTTTTGTGATTCTTGGCACATTTGAAGGTAATTTTTTTGAATTATAGTTGCAGTCATATTTTATGTCTGGAAAGTGCTTATATTTTAATCACTACTGTTGTAGGTTTTACTGTCTAGAGCAACAAAAATAGAGCAAACTTTACTTGATAAGGTATTCTGTATTAAAACTGTGTCACTGATCTCAGGAAAAAAGGTTATTGTTCCTAATAAAGGAGCTTGCAAGTAGTCTGGGAAGTATTTCATTAAGCACAGACCCAAAAGCTATTAATATTCTTTTGTCTTCCTTGACAGGCAAATTTTATCTCACAGCAAGTTCAGTGCTCTTCTTAAGCCCCTTTTATGATGTGACTTCACTGAGATATTTGTCACTTTTGAGAATTATGGGATTTTTTGCCATTTGTTCATATGTTTTACCTAGGCTCTAGCCTGTAGTAGACTGAAGGGTGTTGAGAGAAACAAACTCTGTCCTGAGCATACTGAATGACATCATCTTATATAGAAAGGGGAAAATAAATTTCTGTGGGGAAAAAAAAGGGGAGAAAATAAGGGAAAAAAAAATTTCTGTGGTCATTTAGGTGTTTCACCTGTGATTCAAGCCTAAAAAGAACAGCTTCGTAATTTATTGATGAAATAGTTTTACAGAACATTTTAATATGCATGTACTGTAACAGCTTTGGATGGTAAATGGATTTTTCTAGACTACATTTATCAAAATGTAGAAACATGGACAGATGTGGTATACACCAAAACCTTCAAAGCCGGAAACCCTATAAGAAGAGAATGATTGAAAATACACTTTTTATCTCAGACTGCTAGTAACCATTCATAGGTGAATAAAATTTTCTGAAATGAAGCCACAAGATTAATATTGGAATACTTGTTTTTTCAAATGGTGAAGATGATTTCATATTATTTATGGAGCAGCTGGATCCTGAATTATTGGATATAAACATTAACAAAATACTCTATTCATACTGAAAAACCCGCATACTGTCATAATAGCAATCTGGATAATAAGACTGCCATCCAAAATTTCAAATGAATGGATAGAAAACAATTATTTTGAAGTTGCTGAGCTGCACAGTAAGAGAGAATCCTGCTGAGGCAAACAAATGGTGAAGATCCTCTACAGAAAATTCACATGGAATTCTCTTTTCCAACCACAAGTTCAAGCAGCCAACAAAATGCTGTGAAAAAGACTTAGAATAAGCAGATTGAACCTATGTTCTTTCTTCCTTCCTTCACTGTTCCAAATAAAAACTTTTTTTTATTATTATTTCATTTCTTCTTTTAGGAGTCTATGCCAAGTAAATACTATGAGGAAAAGATAGACATGCACCAGTGTCAAGTAGGCTTTCCCAGTCCAGCTTGGACAGCAAGACTCAGCTACAGCATCACGGCTAGTTCTTTACAAACCTGATGGTTGTGGTGACGTGTCCATGTGCTGTGAAGGTGTTACTGAACAGCATTCCCATCAGTCTTTCAGAACAGTAGCACTGAAGGTGGGGGAGTTCCCTAAACTAGATGGAGGAACTTCTTCAAACCATCCTGCATTTGAGGACCTGGAAACTGGGACTCTTGACAGATACCAAGGTTGTGCTCTTGACCTGCCTTTCTCTGTAGACTGACTCAAAGAGAGCTTGTAAAGACTAACTTCTTAACTTATGCACCAAAATTCAGTGGCCCTATTTTTTCTTTTGTGAGGAATGTTTTCATAGTAATTTTCAAAATCGAAGTAGAAATTCATCAGAGTAGATGAATGGATAATTTTTATGCACATGGTCATAAACCGCTCCAAAGAACACATGCTGCCTAATGAAGCATGACTTCTTTTTGCAAACTGTGTCTTGGCTGTTTCCCAGTGCTTTGTATTTTACCTTTACATCCAACACTTCTGTTTTTACAGGCATGTAATTCTCATGGGACCTGTAACAGCTGATGTCACATGCACCGAATACCAGGCACAGTATCAAGGCCATGCCCCTTGTACTTCCTTGTTCCTCCATGTCTCAGAGTATTTCAGAGTGAAAGCAGTCATTTTTTATGTTTGTAATGCTTCCAGAGAAGTCATCTGCCTTCCTGAAAATGTTCAAAAATTTGCATTTCACAAACTTTAGCATAACAGTCAATGCCCCTTCACAAGCTATGTGTTGTCACCAGCTTTCCAGTACAACACATCGCATCCATTTCACTGTTAAAACTTGTCAACAATGGCTTCTACCCTGTAATTATGCAAAAAATGAAGCAATTCACAAACAGGCTGCTGCTAGGAGAGAGGGGACTATGTTATATTCCTTTGTGTGCTCCTTCTCTTGTGTTGGCTGAGTTCTTAGGAATCATGTTTATGCAAACTCAGTTGTCCTGTGGTTGTTTAGCACGTGCAAAGCTGATGGGGACAGGCAATACAGAAGCAGCCCAACAGCTCATTAAAGTGGGCACCCAGTTTGCATAACCAGTGGTTTTGATGGAAGAGGGAATCAATAACAACTATCTATATTGGACTTTGCTGCAGAGGAATAAACATTGAGGACTACTGTGCCTGTATTGCTGCATAGAGGAAAGATGTAGCAACAGATCACTGGTGACATTTTTAACCTACCAGTTAGGTGGAGAACTGGGACACTGTGATCCTTTGATGTTGTTATTGGTGTCAAACAAATTATGAGAACACTTTGGTCAGGTTATTTTTGTAGTTAGTGAAATCTTCCCTACTACACTAGATCAAAGGGAAATATGTCTGCACCATTATCGAAAATTTATGTTTTCTTAGTTAATGATTACACATTATTATATATTGTATTATTTTCTCTCAGCCAAACATATGCTGGCATGATCATAGCTGTTCAACTTGCTGTGGTTTTTCTGAAGGGCTGATCTTTAGTCAGAACTTTTTTTCCCCTCGGAAATATTTACTACCTAATGCTCGGAAATATTTATCTCTAATGAAAAGGAAATATAGTGAGGTAATTAGCTGACAGTGAATTTATTTGCTGTCTGTTTAAAAAATTATTCCTTATCAGTCAATAGGCTTGAGACACACTTTTGAGAGATAAGTGCCTGTGTTTAAATTATAGGAGGCCTCCTCAGGGTGACTTAGGGTATGTGAACACCAACAAGCCTACCCCTCATTACTGCAATATTAATGTTTGCCATTTTCTTCCTTTATCAAACCCCAGCATACTCTCAGAGGTGAAAATGTGCTGAGCACAATGATCGGTTTGCAGTAATGTTTTTTCCCCTCTCCATTTGTACTATCTTATATTTGTTGCTATAAGCAACAGTCCTTTGAATTGCTGTATTTATAAAGCTTTAAAATAGGACAGATCAGAGCACACAATCTTTGTGACAGGCAATTTTTCTGTTTTCTTCACAAAAAAAAAAAAAAAAAAAAAAAAGGCCTGTGGGAAGATATGCTCCCTCACCTGGATTTACAGTAATCTTTGTTTCTCCAGAAGTCCAGAGTTTGTTTGCTGCTTCAAGGACAATCTTTTTAAAACTGGCAAAGGAAAGAGACTGTGTGTCAAAACTGATTAAATGTGTCAGATGTGATAATCTATTGCAGAGGTCTTTAGCCCTATATTCTCAGCATCCATGTTGAAATGTGAGAAACTTGGCTTTCTTTCTCAGGCTAAGAAAGTTGCAGTCTTGTCAGAATACTTATAACTTCAAATTCAGATGGTATCAAGGTAAGACCTCTTTCTATTTACATTTTAGGAAATAATTGATATTTCTCTGAAATACTGAAGTTGATGAGTGTGAATAAGCATTCAGTTTCATTGTTTCGTTTAAAAAGCAGTTAAAGAACAGCTGTATTTTCACTGGTGGTTGTGTGGTTGCTTCTTTATTTTATTCAACTATTATACAGGAAAAACTGAATTTCTGACAGCTTTTGAGGGGATTCTTATGATTTTCCTTCTTTCTTCACACTCTTTCAGATGTGGACCACAAGCTGCAAAAACAACAGTAGTTTTTATAAGATGTTAAACCAACTGTGTTCATCTAGAGGACAATTTACTAGAAATTAGCATCCATCTCCTGACTGAAGATGTAATTCAGGAGGAAATAAACATCTCAATATAGTCAGAAAAAAAACAACTTTACTGATTGTATACTGTACAGGGAATATGATTATCATGAAATATCTCCAGAAGCTCTATGTATGAAATATATCTTTATTCTTATATCTTTATTCTTTCATTACCTTTTTCCAGATATATTATTTCAACATGAACAGTACATGCAAATATGAATTTGAAATGTTAGGATTCATAATTCCATCTTTAATATAATTATATTAAATAACTTTTGAAACATTAATTAATATATATGTAATTTTCTTTAACAGCTTGATTTCATGAAAGAGGTTTTATTTACTTTGTCACAGAAAGTGACAAATCAAAATGATTTTATTTGAATTGAGCACATAGGTGTCAATCCAGTGCAAGAGAATCAAACTGTTAAAAATTTTTAGGAGACTGTGAATTATCCCCTTCATAAATGATAAATTGCTCATTTTTATTGTGGTAGACTTTAAGTTTGTTCAGCCTTTGTAAAATGTTATGCCTATTCAATACAATGAAAAGAAATAGTGTAGCATTTCAAATGAGCTTTTAAAATGAGCGTAAGGGACAATGAATTCAGCTATTTTTATTTCAGAGATTCTGTGTCTAAAAGAAGACCTTCGATGAGAGATCATGTCATCTGTAATTGCTTCATGTTTTATTTTGCAAGCAGCTAATCCTTTTTCTGATATAGCAGCTTTTCTTTATCATTCAGAGGAGTGCATAGTTTGGACGATGCTTAGTGAAATCAAATCAACTAACAGTTATGAAGCTTGGCTGCTCCCCAGTCTTCTTCTCTCAACAAAGGGCATCTTCAAAAGTAAAAGAACAAGAAAAAAGTCAACAATGAAGAAACAATAAAAGAGTTCAAGCTAAACTGCATTCAGTGGGGTAGGATTAGGGAGTGGCTACAGGTGCAGTTGAGTTGTCAAATCCAACAGGAAGGGGCTTGTGAGCAGTTGAGAGGAAGTTGCAGGTGGAAAAGCTCATTTCCACGTTGCTACTGCTGGAACAGTGTGTTTGAGTCATTTGTTTAAAATAGTGAGGATAGAAAGACTTCAAAGCAAATTTTATTATAACATTCCTCTGATGAATGTCTTTGCTGTGGAAGGAGGGGGAAGAGGGAGAGAGGTCTGCTTTTCAGTGGTCTGAGCTTGCATGTTGCACTGGAGGTGTGTGCAACTGAGTGAGCAGTTTCTGCCCCAGGCAGGACCCTCCCCTGCAAAGTCTTCTTGGAAATACAGGTTTTGGCACATGAACAAGGCTTAGGAAATGTTCTTCCTTCCCCAGAGCATATGGGTCAGTGGTTTGGTTTCTGAGGAGGTTAAGATTCGATCATCTCCTTATGTTGTTGGTGAGTAGAGTGTACAGGTATACAGGGAAGGATTTTGGCAAGAGTACTTGGGACATACATGGTACTTCCCAAAAAATGCACAACTTGGGAAAAAATTCTCTCATTCCTTCTGCTCCTGCTCACATCTGAATTATGCTTTTGCTCATGAGCTTAAACAAAACATTTTCTGTTTTCCTGCTGGGTTCTTCTAAGCATGGTATCAATGTGAGTTTTTAAGGGCTTAGCATATTCCACTACAACTGATCCAGCTAGTCCAACATCAATATAATCATTTCTCCAACTGCAAACTTACAGTCACCTGCTCAAGTACTAACATAAATAAATTTTATCAACATGGAGCTCAGAGCTTAGATCTTCTTGATGCACCTTGTGACACCATGAAAAACTATTTCAAACTAGCTCAAAAATACCTACATAGTGCTGCAGTCTGGAGCAATCTATACAAAAACAGTAACATGTTTCTCACAAGTTTTAGAAGCTTTACACTTAAGCAGTTTTGAAAACAGTAGATTACCCTAAACTGAGGTTATTTGCCATTGATAAATGATACTATAAGCAAGGCTCTTACCTCCTGAGCTTGTGTTTTCTTAGATTGCTTGATTAAATTCCTCTATAATGTTCCATACTTTTTTTTCTTCCACCCTCTCTCCCAAAGCCCTTTTTTGAGGGATTATTTTTAAGACAGTTATCATCCTATGGCCAGTTCATCCCCCATTATTACTACTCTTGCCTTCTCTAAAAAGAGGCAGTAAACAGCACAAAGCTTTCTATCTCAGGGACATCATGCATCGTTCTCTGCACAAATATGGCCATATTAGACTGTGTATAAACTGGTAAAATAAACAGTGAGGGAGAATATTCTATGAAATGGATTCAGATTGAGGTGGTCTTGTGTGTTTGACAGGAAAATATTCGTATATGAGAGCAAATGTCATGCATGGGCAGCTGCAGAACTCAAAACAGCCTTGCTTTGGGCAATACTGTTCCACATATGTACACCCTTTGACTCTTTCTGACTAAGTATGCTTCTAGAAATTGTAAAACCTTTTCATCCAGCCTCTGTTGGATAACAATTTGAGAGAGTTGGTCTGTCAATAAGTAAGTGTTTTTAAAAGGCAAAATAGAGTTACTTTTCAATTGAAAAAATAGAGTGAGATGGAACTTGGGAATCTGGCATTTGAACTATTGATTGTAGTATTCCTCAACAAGAGAAGCAATCAGCATGAAGCACTTAAAATATCTGATATTGCACTGTAGACTTGGACAGGGTAAAAAGGCTTTCGTGATTTTTCCCTGGTAACGTTTCCCATTTATCACAGCATAAGTACAGCAAGGGATGAGCTGGTAGAGAGGTGTTAATGTTGGTTCAGTTCA
This sequence comes from Ploceus nigricollis, assembly GCA_013399945.1. Classification (NCBI taxonomy): domain Eukaryota; kingdom Metazoa; phylum Chordata; class Aves; order Passeriformes; family Ploceidae; genus Ploceus; species Ploceus nigricollis. The sequence continues at coordinate 782,408 of VXBC01010655.1, forward strand.
GGTCACTTGAATGACATTTTTGTAAACCTATGCAGTCCGTCAGGGTACTGTAACTATAGTCTGAAGGTTAAGAAAGATTCCATTTATCGATACCACGGGCAAACCCGACGCAGGAATGAATGATGATTGACATCTGACTCCAAGGCTTTGTAATGCTGAACACTCACTTTATTAAAACTATACTATATTACATTAATATACTATTTAAAGAAATATTCATACTTACTTCCTATATCATACTTATTTACTTACTATCTAACAACTAACTAACAAAACCGGTGACTCTCTGCTGAGAGTCCCGAACACAGCTGGATTCGATTGGTCCATTAATCCAAACAACCTTCACCAGAATCCAATCAAGCAATCACCTCAGGTAAACAATCTCCATACCACATTCCACATGGGGAAAACACAGGAGCAGAGATTGTTTTCTTTCCTTCTCTCTGTGCTTCTCCAGGAAAATCCTGAGAGACAGAATTATGTCTCTCTGTCCAGAGAATGTGAATGCCACATCCATCTCTTTTCCTACTGAAAGAATAAGAATTTGCATGTGTTCCCAGAGCAGAAACCTATAATGAGACATATAATGTGGTTAATTTTCTTTTAAAATAACAAGAAACTGGGGAGGAGGGGTCGTGAAATACCATATTTTCCAAAGATTAAAATAGAGCATCTTTCTAACAGTCATCTTAGTTGAAATCCAGTGGAACATAAACATTTAATCACATTTTGGTACCTCTGAACATCTTATGAACATCTATCTTTGCATGCGCCTTTCTAGATTTTTGAAACTTTGGCATCTAGGCTTTGTGCCCAGATGACTGAGTTGGTAAATTGTTTTCACCTCTATCCTGAAAACCATGATCCATTTTGCAAGTAAATTAACATTATGAAGTTCCATACCATCTTCTCTGTTATGGCTGGCCATTTATTACACTGCATGGAGCTTTAAAAATCAAAGGGGGATACTCTTTCTGAAAACTGCCAGCTACTGTTTTGTATATACTGAAAAAATATCCTACAAAATAGACTTTGAAGTATTGATTTGTTGTAAGGATACAATTTTTCTTGACTTTTTTGGGTGAAATTTATTTTAATCAGAAATGCACCATTATGCCATTATCTATATCAAAACCTTTTCAACTCTCCAAGGACAGTCCCGTGGTTCTGCAAAACAAAATTAAACCAAAATATCTGACACATTTTCCTACCAATCTAATTCAGTCCCAGCTGAATTCCATTTCTTATCCATCCCTTCATCCTGCAGTCAAAGTGAGCTCTATTGAGGGAGCTCAGCTGCCTCTGGTATTAAAGCATTTCCTGCTTCGGTAACATTCCCCCTGCTTTAGCTGGCTTTTTTTTTTCCTCATGCACTTATGCTGTGAATCAGGGCTTTGTTCCATTAATGCATTGCCATCAAAAAAGACTCCTGATACTATTATGGTGCTGCTGTTTAATGCAGGGGTCACTACAGTATGTGGGAAGTCCAACCAATAATCTAAGACTTACTGTTCCAGGCATTGTACGTATATATATATATATACACATTTAAAAAAAATCCAAACAACAAACCATTCCCACTGTATGAGACTTGTTAAAAGAAATGCAGTCATTAAATGAATCCTTAAAAAACTGTGATCCAGTCCCCCACCACCAAACCCATCACATACCTCCCTCACATGACAAAAATAAATGTGTATCTTATGAACACATAGACACACCAGCTGGTTCTGTACAGCCCTCTGGATAGTTAAAGGGAGGTGAAATGAATCAGTAATTGTGTTGTAATTAGTACAGTTAGGATTTCTGACCTCCTCTTGCGTGTCTGGTACTCAGAGAAAGTGAGTCATTGGCAAACTAAACTGTGCAATTTATTTGCAGATTGTGAAAACGCAGACAATTTGGGAAAGGCAAAAGAAGGAGAATTATTAATCCTCCTTCACTGCAGAACCCTCTGCTGGTGATGGAAAGCAAACTTCACTTGCATTTGAAGGCCTTGCTAACCTGAGGCTAAAGACACTGAGAAAACCGGGACTGTCCTATTGCAGTGGACTGTCACATCACTACCCCTGTCTATGCAGCCTTGCACAGGCAAAATTGCAGTATAGTTATACCCAAACTTTATGTTTAGAGGCACTGTGAACTTGTGTATATGCATGCAGCTAACTTAAAATACTAAAAGGACAGTTAAAATGGAATGAAAAGGACTCTTTTATAGCATTCAAATAGCTGTGATCTGGAGAAGTACAGGTTGTGTAGGTGCTCTGTAGAATATAAGACCATGAGGGCCCTGCATATGAAATCAAATTTCAGAGAAACAGTTTTAAACTGGGTGGTTGAAAAAAATATAAACTGCTAATTTTTTGGTTCTTCAGGAATTTTTTTTAAAAGTATACTGATATTTGAGTTGGGATATTTATAATTTCTTTCATATCTTATGATTACTTTGAAAACTGTTTTAACTTTCTCAGTATGTTTGTATGCCATAATTAAATGCACACAAATTCTTCTGATACTTTTTTTTTTACATTATAGAGAAACACAACCCAGAAGTGCATAGGACATTTCTGTCTAGATTGTTGTAAAGAGGCTACACTTGCTGATTGTACTGCTGAGCCACTTATGGCATTGGGAACAGCTCTACAAACACCATCCTCCTTGGTATTGTATATCAATCCCTTGGGTTTTGAATAATAATAGCTCCCACTTCAGTATTGCCAATGAAATTGTCAATTATGGCACTTCATCTCCCTGTATGGAATGACACATCAGTGAATTGGTTTCAGAACAGGTACAAAACCAGTTCAACTTTTTACGTACAAAATCCTTAATTCACCAGGATTTCTGTATTCTAATGTTTAGGATCTCGAGGTACTGTGTGGTTTTCGACAGTTTCTGCCCATGACAAGTTGAAACTTGTCAACTGTATATTTTTTGCCTTTGAAGTGGAAGAAAGTATTGGGGGGAAATGTAGCTGTAGGAAAAGAAATTTTAATTTAGATAGTGAGCAAATAAGAGTCAGGAAAAGTAACTGCTTGCACAGATGAGGTAGATTGGCTGTAGGCCAGTAACTACAACCTCATGCGTTATCTTAAACTGGACCTTCAGGAAGTGAAGTAGATCAGCCCTCCTACCATGGCAGGTTCTATGACTTGGATCTTCTTTGACCCTCCTGGTTTCGATGTCTGTTGCAATGCAGTACTAGGATACACCAGAAATCGCTACAAAACATTCTTTCTGATAATTATTGTTGAGGAAAAAAATCTTTCCAGATAAAAACGATGTTATTGGAGCGCGACTGGGGATAATGGGGATGTAACGAAACTTTGGTTATTGTTGCAGTTAGCTCTGGTAAATCATGCAGGTTACTGTATAATTTTTTTTTTTTTTGCTTGGCCAACCTTAACACACCATGCTTATTGATTCTGAGACTCAGTAAAGGTATTGCACAATAGTAATTCTGAGCAATGTGTAGGAAGGCTCTTGTTTCAGTTCAGTAAGCAGGATATGATATTGGTATCTATGTTTCTTCTCCTGATGTGATTGTTTTGAAAGTTTTGGCAGAGGTTGTAATCAGCAGAGCAGTAGATATGTGTTAGATTCAGGCCTGGTTTAGAGATCTGACTGAATTTTTCATCTAGTACCATAAAACTTCAATTGAAAATCAGCGTTTACAGAAAGCCACAAAACATTCAGCCAAGTAACAGGGCTAATTTTTACCAGCCTAGAAATGAAAACAAAATCAGGTGAAAGCAAATCATAATGAAGATATTTGATGAAACTCTATTTTACCAAGTTTTTTTGTAATTGTAACAGCAATTTCTTTATAAAAGCAATTTGCAATGAATACGAATTATGCTCAGTGATGTCATGATAGGATGTTTTGTACAAAGAGTGCATTAAAAATCTTTAGCTGTGACTCATTCTGGTTGCAAATGCAAAATCAGTCTCACAATTTTATTTCTTCAGGCCACTCAGAAAAAAATGCTAGGAAGCTATTTAAAAACCCATCAAGTCATACTTTCTTGGACAGAAAGCCAGTAGTCATTGTAATTGCATGCCAAATAAAAGCTTTTTTTCTGAAAGTTTTTTGTTTTCCTGTTAAAATTATTTTTAAATAACATCTATTGTGTCTACTTCTTAGGAAATCTTACCCATTTTTAGTGCTGACATGACTGAAGTAGTTTGATTGCTTGAGGCCAGAAGTCTAATTGAAAAATGATTAATAAAATTAATCCAGCATTCAGAGTAGTGATTTGAATTTTCATGACAAGCTTTCATTTCTTCAAGTCTTTATACTTGACTCATCACTTTGTTTTTAACTTTTTGATAAGTGGAACTTCAGTGGAGAAGTCTATGTCAGTTTAAATGAATGCTCCTCCCATGTGAAGATTTCTTTGCAAATTACAGGCTGGGATTTATGCATGGACACACTGATTACTCAAGCCATGCCTATAATGTGCCATACAGAGAAGTTTTGAGTGCCAGCATATTTAAGTGAAAGCTACCATTTAGTGATGGAGTCAGCATGGCAGTTTAGATGCTAAACACCTAGAGAGACGTGGTTTGTGAAGGAAGTCCAGAACACAAAATGTACTTACCAAAAGCATGCAAATCTACACATTTGATGTTTGTCTTACCAGTGGTTGCTACAACTGAGAGTAATTCAAGTGCTGAAGAACTTAGATACTATATTGTTCTGGTATTTTGAGTTCAGTAACCTAGAATGAAAGCGTCTCTGAACTGATGTCTTCTGTAATGTAGCAGACAGAAGCCAATATTACCAAGCAACAGCTCAGGCCGCAAAGGAACAAAGTGAACACATTCAGACATTCAGCCAACATTATACAGAGACAGTGCCAAAGACATTAATTGCTTATTTTCCCAGTGCATTTATTAATCACTTCCTCAAGAGCTTATGTTAAAAAAAATCTCTGAATTATCCATCCCTGAATATGTTATTTTATAAATATTACTGCATTTTAAATACAAGGACTTTAGAGACACAGAGTTAACAAAAAGAGAACAAAAAGAGGAAAGTGCATAGTAACAAAGTTCCAAATATAAGAAGAATTTTTCTAGTGGGTTAGGGATTATGTTTGTAGATTGGGAAAATTAAAATAGAAAATACTCTGTACTTGTTCAGAAAATTTGGTGAAAGGAATTTTTTTATACTGATAATTGATTTTCAGTCACAGTAGTTTTTTAACTAAAATATGGAAAAAGGCAAGGGCCATCTGAAGAAACAACCTGATTATATTCTGAGGATATATATAATCAGGATTATATTGTATTAATTAGGATGGTTCTCAATCCTAAGGTTGTTATTTTCCATTATGCAATGTTTACCAAGTGATCTGTTGAAAATGATGTAGATATACTTAGGATACTGCCAGTTTTGTTACAAAATCTTCATTAGGAATGTGAGTCATGCACCATGTAGCACCCAGCATGTCATTACAAGCTTAAACAATAAAAGTTTTTGTAGCATGTCATGAAGATTCAGCTATTGGGGGTATTTTCTGAGTTCTGTGAGACTCCTATGAGATTGACTAGCCCAGAGACAGCAAAAATCGCCTATTATTGTGAAAACTTATTAACTAATTTTTCCTACATTCCATTACCATGAAGTTACAACTCTGATTTACATCTCATTTTAAGATTCTCCATTGAAAGATAATTCTCTCAATGCCTTCCAGAATCAAAAAAATCTGATTCCTGGATACTTGGCCATAGTTATGGTAAACAAGATAAAACACAGAATACCTAAAAAGGTTTCGCCTTGCTTGCCTTAAATTTAGAATTAGACCTTAAAGATAACTTCATAAATAATAAACAAAACAATGGTAATTCCCCAAACTAAGAAAAGGAAGACTCAGAAAAATGAAATATAAAAAGAGGTAATAATGTGCCAGAGCAAATTAATTGAAAATTACAGATGAACTCTGATGGACTTTTTGGGCAGTATTAGATGAATTTAACAATGGTACAGCAAGATGGTTTTGACTTCTTTATCTCTTAGTGTATGCATCCATCACATTTTTCAGCATTCTCTATATTTAAAGAATGTGAAAAAATCCTTATATGTTGTGCTATTAAATCATCTCTGCAGACTGTTTTCATATACTGGCAGGCCAAAGAAGATAAATCCATCAAAAATAAGAAACATAAATGCATCTCTTCAGAAAGTTGCATTAAAATTTTCTTTTCTTCTCATATGGAAAACCTTTGATATAGAAACAATAGTATCTAAGATTGTTAATATTCTTGCTTATGACGATGAATGTTAACTTAATTTTTCATCTTTTGTCCCATTAGTTAGTTTTACATTTTAATATCTAGTTGTACATTTTAACTATCATTATTACTCATTGTATAACTTTGAAAGTCATGGCAGAAGTATTTTGGAAGGGTTTCCTTTTCATCTGCATAATAGTCAAACTAACTTTCTTTCTTTCTTGTTAACTCTCAGGTGTTTAACTTTTGGTATAATGATGTGCAAGTTCTTCTACTCATCCATTGTGGGTGTTTTCATAGAACTCAAAACAGTTTTATTCTTAGAGCAGCAAATTTCTCTGTCCTTTCTGCATGTTTCATACTACTAGATGCTTTCTCCTGCTCTTTTTCCATCACTAGGTACTCTCTTCCATTTGCTTCATCCATTTATGCATGATTTTGGACTTGGGAGAAGTGATAAATGTTGTCTCCTCTTTATCACTCAGCTCTTAAGTTGTTCTGACAGCAGAAACTGCTGTTCCAGTTAGAGCAGGTTCATTAGGTCATCAGAAAGCATTATCAGGAGCACCTTTCCACTTCCAGCCTTACTGCACTAAATGCTGTTGCATCAAATGATTCCATTCATTAACTGGTCTACGGCAGCATCCACCAGAGCTTGCAATAACACACAGAAGTACTCTGTCACAGTGGATGTTATTACCTCTCATTTGCAATTCAATGAAACTGTCATTTTTTCCTTGCAGTTCTGCCTCTTTTTGCCATATGTTCTCCTTAATGCAAGCAGTTGGGCAGCACTTTTAGTATCACTCATTCACCTCATCTCTTGCTTCTGTTGCTCACTGTGGAACAGGCCTTCTGCAGCTACAGCCCCCTGATTGCTGCCTATGACTGCTTTTCCCTTTTGTTTTCCCTAATTAAGGAAGTTCACCAGCAATGTCGGCTTCACCAGTATGCAGTTCATATTTTTTGTTATATTTGTACAATTTGCAGCTGTAGTTGAATGTTATATAAATGATTAATTAGCACTTATTACTGTTTTACATTTCCTAAGTACTGCACAAACTAACTAATCAAGCAGTCAATAAATGAATTAAGCAAAAAACAGCACACAGTTACAGGAGTTGTGTACTCTGTGACATTCTCTTGCATACTGGTATGCTGTGAAGTCTATAATCAAAAAAAACTATGTATAAAAATTCTCCTGATTAGGTGATTTTTTTTCAATTTTGTCACAGAAAAATATAATTGAAAACCAGTGCTTGTGTAGTTAGATGTAATAAACCTTATTATATTGCGTGGGTTATTTTAAAAAGCTCTTTACTTCAACCTGTGTTCCTGTTCAAATCACAGCAATATTGGCAGCCAGTGAGAGCAGCAATAGGCCAGCAGGAAACTCCTGATGTACCTAATGGGGCTAATGTACCATATTCATGATTCCATAAAATTGTCTTCATATGCCCTGCTTATTAGCACAAAATAAAGAGAAAATATTTGTAGGGTCAACCTGGCAGTGTTGTCTGTTAATTTTTTAAAAAATAATTTAAAAATACATACATAATAAAGATAAAATTTGTGCTATGTAACTCTTCATTTGCTTACGTGTGCATCAGGAGCTTACGCTTGCCATAATTTAAGCCTGGGACATATAAGGTTATTTTGTACACTTCTGAATCAGCTTTGTTGACAAGATAGTTTGAACTTACTTAAGTCTTTTGTACTCTGTTTGACAAGACAGAAAAATACATGGTTTACACTGATTAAAAAAAAAAAAAGGCAATTTGTCTACCAACAAAAGGAATGCTTATCTGTGCAGGACGTAATCCCTACTGTGCCTTGACTAACAAAGACAATTCAGTTTGGTGGGAATTCATGCAGGAGTAAAGTTTCCTCATTTTACCACTCAGTATAGCATGATGGAAAGATAATGAATTTTTTGTTGACAGCTTTTTTTTTCCACATCAAGTGTAACTAGAGCCTTGTTCAGGAAGTTTGAAGGTTTGAGTTTCAAGTACAGTGAATGGATGATGGCTGAACATATAAAATTGTGCACTATATGTGAAAGCTATTACTTAGCCAGATGTTTTAACCATGGAAACTTGCAGGGAATGCCTCTGTCATATCCACACAGTGATGTTTAGCTTTGGCTCCAAAGCAAGAGCAGAATGACCTGGACACATGAAGGAGAAAAGAGAGAGAGAGAGCGAGAGAGAATTTTTTACCAGGAAATAGTAAAGAGAAATAAATGTCCTTTTAAATATTTTGACAGATGATCTGTTACACAGATTGATTTGTGATAATAGAAATTTAACCTTTATGAAAAGGTAAGGTTAGATTATCAAAGTATCCCCCTGTTTGCAGATTCCTAATAGTGCTGCACAAGAAGAGTTCTTTACTCTGCAGCACATTTTCAACCAACTGTGTAATTGAAAGTTTCTTCCTGCAACAGCTGGATGCCATTTTTTAACACGTTCAGTATCAAAAACTGCTCAAATGCCTCATGATTGCTATTTAGGCTGGAAGCAGTCAGCATTTCAAAGCAAAGGGATTTTTGATGATTGCAGGAGTAGTATTTCATGCAATAAAATCATGAGCTGGGCATGCTTAAATTTTACAGGTAGGTTCTGGAAAATGTACTCTGAAATTGTCTACTTTGGACTGTGTACCAGGAGAAGCAATAAACCTTGGGGTTTTTTTTATTGTCTTCTACTGCCCATCATGTTATTTTGGGGAATAGAGAGATGAAAATTTAGAGTAGTTTTAAAGCACAGTATTTCTTGAAGTGCTACTGACATATTTACTACTATATGTGTTCCCAAAAGGGAATTGATGCAAAGGCTGTACGAGAAATATGGAGACCAGGGTAATTTGGGAAGGACTGTTCTATGTTTCTGGAAATGTTACTTGAGGTACACAGGTTTTTAAACCTATGTTATGTTGCAACCACTTCTATGATGTAGAGATACTTTAGTTGTAAATTTCAAGGGATGAATAAGTATTTGAGAGAAAAATATTGTAGTTGATTTGTTTGTAACATTTCATTTGACTGTGCAGGTGCAATGTAGAGACTTTCATCATATATATGGTGTGAATAAATACTTCTCTCTGTACATATGTATCAAATGGTAAGGGGAATTGGATTCACAGGTCTCTAGACAGTGCTTCACAGTGATTTTTTTTATATATAATAGTCATGGCCTAAAATTTCTTTCTTTCTTTCTTTCCCTCCTTCCTTCCTTCCTTCCTTCCTTCCTTCCTTCCTTCCCTCCCTCCGTCCTTCCTTCCGTCTGTCCATTCTAGCAAGGGATCTGCTGACTGAACTGTTAATGTGCTAACAAATTGGTATGCATGCACTATCAGCCCAGTTTCAGCTGTCTTAATGGCATGAGCAATGGAACAAAACACATTAAAAAGTTTTATTAAAGTTAGGGGTTTTAAGTATTTCTGTTAAAATGCATTCTTGGGGTGGTGGTAGACACAGAAAATTGTGGATTTATGATTTTTTTTTTTTAAATTTGCCTCTGTTTGTAGTTTTCTGTCTGCTTTAGAGCCAAATTCTTTGTGCACGTTGCATGAAAAATCTCACAGTGGGGCAGTCAGGTGAGGAGCTGTGGAAGCTTCTCCTTATTAAGAAACAGGTTTGGAAATATTAAGGCTTTATATAACCGATTCTTTCAGTTACGATGAAGAGCAAATTAAAACCATTTACCTCCAACTAGAATAGAGTGCAGAACTTCCTGCTGGTGCTGATGCAGGAACATTTCATAGAGAATATTTTATTCCTCCTGTGGATTGATGTTGAGGGAAAGCCTGTGCTTGGGATTTTTCCTTTATCTCATGTGCAGACTTATAACTCAGTTTCAAAAGCTATTAATATTTATGAGGTTGGGCTGAGAATAATACAAGTGCAGTGAGACAGTGAAATGTCTGTCATTCACACACTGCTGTATAGTGGTAAAAATACATATTTAAGTTTGAATTAATTAAGTTGTATTTAATCCTTTCTCTGTGAGCTTGTAAACAGCAGCTCATATCAATGCTAGTGTACATTGTTGGCAAGTGACATGTGCTGTCAGCATAATTTTAGACACATTTCATTTCTTTCATAGTGCTTATCGCTAATACTTTTTCTCATTGGTGTGCCAGCTGCTAAAATCAGAAGGTTTTTCCAAGGTTTTTTTGTGCTTTTTATGCAGAAACAATGGAATGCAAATAGTGATTGTGTAGTGACTTCCCAAGGCAGCGTAATTAAAAATCACACTTTGTGGAGCCCTTTAATTGGCATTGATTTTAATCCTTCAGGTTAGTTTATTTTCAATTTAAAGTGAAGAATCATCAAAAGACTGTGACTCTATAATTGGTGGCAAATAAAATCAGGCTAAAAGTGCTCATCTTCTCAGCCTACCTTCCTGAGCAGGATGATGGAAGATATGAGCAGCTTATTATTGGCAACCTGGTGCTCCAGTTGTCTTGGGGAAAATAAGTGGTTTGCTCTGAGTATGAACAAAACCTTAATGTGTTATTATTACTGTAGATCAGGAGCTGAGCTGTAGACATTGAAGTATTGCATTAATATTTGCTGTGCTTGGATTAGCTGAATTGGCAGTGCATTTAAGTAGGGACTTGGGCTTTCTTATTATTTACTTAATTATATTAGTAATTTACTGTGGCTGAGTACTCAGCATGATTTTTAATTGTCTGAGGGAGACTCTTAATTTTACAAATGAGGTTCAATAAATGTGTGTGATATTGCAGTCTTGGCTTTATAGGAAGAAGACTGAGTTTTCTGCTCATTGCTAAGCTTTATGGTATTTCCATTACTACTACACTAGTGTGGTTGTAATTAAATTTTTAGAAGTTCATTTGCATGTAGTTACTAGGCAATCCTAATTTCTGCAATTATTATTATTTTGCTATAATTTGGGTAGCAAATATATGAGGTACCTGCCCAGTTCTTTAAAGTAAAAAAATTGTTGATGCTAATGGCTTAATATGCACTAAATCATCACCTGAAAGAGGTCTTTTCTGAGCATCAGAGGTTATCTGCCATTTGTCACCTCAGGCACTCACCCTCACTGAAAGGTTGCAATATATATAAAGCCCCTCTAAGCACACCTTTGTAATGGAACAGATTTGGGTTGTTAGTGTAGGTCAGTATCTTGATATTATGTGCAGAAAAATGGATAGTCATCCACCTTCACTGTGAATTACTTTAATAAGATATAAGAAGAGATTAAAAAATAGTGAAAAAAAAAAACAGGCAAAAATTTCATCCATTTCCTTTACAGTAGGTATTGTTAATTAAAATTATGCATACGAGCAGAACCTCAGGAGTGTAAAGATGCTTCTCATGTAGAAGAGAAATCAAATGGTTTGGTAAATAAAAAAACACTTGAAGACCTGCCCTTCATTTCCTCATTGAAATTTGGTTTCATGTTAATGGTCACACTATGAATTGGTGTTCTGCACAGGAATGGTACAGACGTGATGAGAGTCTGTTTCTCAGACTCACAGATTCACAGAATAATTTACCTAGGAAGGAATTATAGGCAGTTATCAAGTTGTGGAGGGTCTTGTTCAACTGAGTGTTCAGTATCTCCCATGATGAGATGCCACAGCCTCCCTAGGCACCTGTTCGGGGTTATTCTTTGCCACACTTTCTTCCAGGTTTCTTTGTAACAAAATCTATCTAAAAACACAAAAAAATTATAAAAATGACCATCAAGCTCAAAAATATTTTTGTCCCATGCCCTGTTTCATGCATTGGAGATCAAAAGAAAGAATATACGAACATGTTAAACACATTCCCTTAACCTCCTGATGTCTTGAACTTTGGGTCTTTCTGAGCTGCATGTTTCTAAACATTTCTGGTTACCTAAATTGAGAGAATTTAATTTTCCTACACTTTTCCTTCTCTTGAAGGTATGATTTTATCCCCATAACCTACTGTGGCAGGAGTCCCACAGTACAAATGCCCTTTGCAGAAATGGCCACCCCTCTTTGTTTATTTGTTCAGCTTTCTTTCTTTTGATGCCTTGTGAAGGCTGACCTAGAGCAGAGGCTAGATGGAGTTAAAGAATAAAGTAGGTATTTATTAAAAGGCCTCAATGGATACACCTTGGGCAGTACAAGAGCCCAGCCAGGGCTACACCCAAGATGAACCCAAAATGGTCACAAAATGGACATCCTGTCCTGAGATTTCTCACTTTTATAAGTTCTGGTCCTTTAGCATATTGGAATTAATTGTCCAATTACAGCTTTAGGTTATAAAGTCCCATCCTTCTTGTTTTTCTCTCTTCAGTCCACGTTGTTTATGCTCTTGGGACTGACATTGTCCTTGGTCCCCAGCTAGAGAAGGAATTGTTTTGTCTACCTACTCTGTGAAGTATCCCTTAATATGAAGCTCAGAACTACACACTAAAGCAGCACAGAATCTGAAAAATATAAGAGCTAAAACCTGAGGCATCACTTTTTATGATGTGACTCTTAATCAGTTTGATTTAATGTCCTATGGTTGTTTTCATAATTTTCCATGATTCAATTTTGTCTTTTTTTGTAGTGTTGCTCTATTAATTTGTCCCTCATGCAGAAGTCATTCTGTATGCTCCATCATAATCTTGCTTTTTTGTGAACTTCTTCTGGTTGTACCTCTCTGATTAAATAAAAAATAAGGAAAGAGGTCAGAGAAAGCTAGCATGCATAGACATGCACAAATAAGAAAGACCAAAACAGATGAAGAATTAAAGGAATTTTAAAACTATCAAGTCAACCTTGATTTAGTTTGGGCTGTTGATGTGGATAGTGCCATCTGTTTGTACAGTATCTGAAGCACACTAGTCCATGGCCATCTCTGAAAACTCTGTCATATATACTTAGATGTTTGCAGAAAGTTACTTTCGAATTTTCTCTTTTTTACACTTCAGGCAGTGCCTTACGGTGTGCTTAACACTTGTATGTTGCAGGTGATACCTTTACATTGCCTGCCTTCAGTGTTTCTGTCATCACTAAATACATCTGACAAGTTAAAAGACATGGAGGATTTGTTCCTTTAGAGATTTATGTTTGTAAGCTCCCTAAAGAGATGTTATAAGAAAAAGTCAATCCAGTTTACTTGCTACAATTAAATATACTCATTCAATTTTATACTCTCATGGAAAATCTGAAATGCTTATGATGTAGTCAATATTATAGGCAAATTAAAGCCTTCCTGAAAAGAGATTGTGTTAACAGGAAATCCTTGCATTTCTGAAAAAAGCAGTTTCTAGTTCTGTACCTCTCTCTTGATCCCACTGCCAATCTGATAGTTTTATCATCTCATTTTCCTACTTTGAACATATTGTTTTCTCCCACTTCTGAAAAAAAAAAAAACTGCACAACCTACCAAGAAAGACCAACTGTAGAGGAAGAACTGGAAATTTAGAATTAAGAAGAAATACACTAAAGATAGTTACATACCTCAAGGGAGAGGCAGGCCCTCAAAGTCAGCTCTACACAAAGTGCTGTCATTGGAGTGCTGGTACTAAAAGCACTAGAATGTTTCCGTCCTGACAGTAATGTCAGAGACTCTGAAGCAGTGTCAGAATTTGGTTTATCTTGGAAACAGGACTCACAATAAATACAAAGGAAGTAACAAAGAGGAGGCTGCAGCTGTCATCTGTTTGACTGCTTTAGAGGTCAAGGAATTCCCAGGAATAATCACCTCTTGTGTACAGAGGCTATTCCTGTCCTCTTAGTGGTTACTTGAAAGAATTTCAATCCAAAGCTTGATGTTTTACTAAGACGTGCATCCCACTTCCAAAGGAATTAATTTATGGAAGATTTTTAGCCTGTGGGAAGTGGGACATCAGACTCTGATTGGGTTGGTCTGAGTGAGTTTGTAATATTTTCAGGTTATTTTTGCTCTGAAAATTTTTACTTGCTTTTTCTGACAACTAGCCCCCAATAGTTAACTGTGGTGTGGAAAGGTATTTCTTTGAATGAGCATCAAGTGATTAAAATAACTTAAGAACGCATCAAACAAGTTATTGTAGTGATAAATCTTCAGTATAGTCCAAGGCTAGTATCAAAGCACCCTTAGCTGTGAATTTATTTTCTTTAAATACGCTTTACAGTAAAATTTTGATTTGAGATGTTAACTGCGTTTACAAGACAAAATATTCACACTTATTCTGGCTTGTACTTTCAAATTGTTCACATGAAAAAAGACAGAATAAAATAGGCTAGACCTTTAGGTGATCAGAAGCAAAACTTAAATAGTGAGATGACTCATAGAGAACAAATATAGAACACAGAGGAAAGCCATTTATTTTTGTTAGCCTCCGTAAGTAGTACTGGAGAAATAAGAGGGAAAAAGATGTGTATAATTTTCCTTACAAGAGAGAGAAAATGGCTTATAAATAAGTATTTTCAGTTTATATAATTTTTAAAAATCATATATTTTAATGTGCAATGGCTTCCCATTGCAATTTTGTCCACTACCCATCAAATGCTGGTGTGGGAGGGAAGGACCACGTATACAGCTGAGTGGTTCAGGTTTTCTCACCAGTCTCCTTTTCCAGACACAGGCAGCAGGATTCCATGGTGTTTTATGTAGAGTCGGAAAAGGTTGTGGAAGGGAGTGAGTGAGGGAGAGGTGAGCTTGCCTCAGAGATTTACTGAGGCAATCTCATGTAACTAGTCTCGGTATCTTTTGGTAAAAGAACAACAAACTCTTCATGCATTGTGCAGGGAGAGTAGGAAAGTTGAGATGGCACCACAAATGCAGCATTATGCAATCAAAATATTCTTTTTTTGTTACAAGAAGGAGAGTGTGGAACCATGTGAAAACCTTGCCATGGAGCATTGTTATAAAACAATCACATTGCTGTGATTTTTAATGAATACATAGATCCTTGCCATGTTAATAATTTTATCTTGTTTCAGGCTAGTAGTTTTAACTCCTACACTTTGATTGTGTTTCAGAACAGTCAAGCATCAAGTATTGGAACTGACATCTGAATTAAAGAGTGTGCAAAAAATCTCTTCCCTCTTTAACTATTGAAACAACTAAAATGGAAAACTGACTAAAAGAGGTGAGTCCTTTCCTCTGATCATTCTCCTTGATCTCTCTCTGCCTTTCTTTTATTCATTCTCTCTAGATCTGCCTCCTGCAAAGGCAGGGAGCCAAATGATTGCAAACTCTCAACTGCTTTAATGGAAGTGAAGGTAGCTAGAAAATTACACATAGGATAACCCATCTTTGCTTTTAACTAGTTATGCTGGCTGAGGGCTCTGTTAATATTGAGTGTCTTCGAATATTGTGGTGAATGGTTTTCACAAGTCTGATATAAATGTAGAAATGTATATATATAATAGAAACTTAATATAAACTAAATGATGAGTAGAGCCCCAAAGAGCTGGATACACCAGAGCTGTGGAGAGAGCATAGGGAATGTAAGAGGAAGGATTGATTTGGCCTAGAGGAATGTAACAAAGGGGAGAGGGCAGAGGGAAAAATGAAGTACAGAAGACAAGCATGGCAAGGGGTTGCAGCATCTTGGAAGCGACACTGAAATGGAAAAGCTCTGGTAGGGAAAGAACTTCCTTTTCCACAGTTTCCACAGATATTTTTACTTGGTTTTTTTTTCTGTTTGTTTTGGTTTGTTGGTTTATTTTTTACACTGAGAGACCTGATAGGACACACCGAAGATAAGCTGAGCTCTAGCCTCTGGAACAGAAATGGAATAGCAGTTAAATGTCTACATATAGTGAATTATTGGTATTTCCCAATGTTAATCGTACTGAGAAAAATTGAAATTAGTTCCATATCCTTTTTCTTTATTACCACTTAGCAGACTTAAAGATACATGTGCTAGAAACAGGGAGAGTTTTTATGTCTTTTTTAAATGGTGGTCATTCTGCCTATGATTTGATATTATTTTAAATGTAACTCTTAGAAGTTATATATATTCAACTCACTACAGTTCAGTGACACACAATTTAATTGTAATATTAAATTTATATGTTAATCATATAATTGGCTATGGGTATTTTAGTTTAGTTAGGTATGATGCTGTACTTCAATTTGTAAATTTCCCTGAGTGGGGCATGAGTTTATGAAACATTTTACATCATAGGAATATTCTTTGTGTCACTCCAGAGTGATCTTTTCTCATTATTTTCCATTTGTGCAAAAAATTTCAATGAATACCTCACTTAAAAATATAATTTCTTACAATTAGAATGCTATCTAATCATCCAGCAGCTTTGTATTTTAGTAAATGTATTTTAAGAGGAGAAAGAGGCAAAGTGTTGAAACATTTCCATAGCCATAAAATGTATCAATGATGATTTATTATATGTGGGATATATATAGATATAGATAGACAAAGATATAGATATGATTCTGAATGTTATATATGTAGTATACATATGTATTTATACATTGCAAGTATGTATTTCTAAGATACATACACACTACAAAAAGTAGGACTTTGAACTAGTGTGTATCTTCTGACAATGTGAAATAGATCAGTTCAGCTAACTTTGCCTCAGTTTGGCCTTCTGTAGAACTCTGAAACTTTATTGAAAAGGTGACATAAGGTTTGCAGTGGTGTGATTTTTCCCGAGCAAAAGTTGGATTTTTACCTTAGGAATTAGTTTTTTGCAGTAATACATTTGCTTATAATTTACATATGTTTATATGCATTTTCATACACACAAAAAAACCGCACCCTATCCCCTCAGCTTCCAGTAGCTTGGATAAAAGAAAACATTATGTCATTGAAGAAAGTACTTTGATTAGTAATACATTTATTAGAAGAACAGAGTGTGGTCCACTTATTTTCCTCAGGAATATATTGACAATATAATTTAAGAGTGACTCGATGGCCCTTGTGGGTCCCTTCCAACTCAGACTATTCTGTGATTCTGTGAATATAATGCTACTCTTTTGTTGTGAATTTTGTTCAAGGGAAATGCAGACAGAATTTAAAGATGCCATTAAATCAAGATATGTTTATCATCAGGGACAAGATGACTAGGCTTTGAAAAAGTCAGATAAAGAGAATCTATATGAAATGTGTTAGGGATGTGGATGAAATTGAACTTTAATGAGACCAAACAAAAGGAATATAATTGATCTTCTACAGTGAGAATGTATTGAGGTAATTCAAACCTTAAGGTGCTCTTGTCTTAGTAGGAGACAGGATAGCGGATGTTTTGTATGATCTAATTATGCGGAAGTCTCAGGCTCTGCAAAATATTATTCCTTAGGGGGAAAGGACACAAGACAAAGAGAACAAATTACCAGTTAAAAGATATGATGATCTTTGATGCAGTACAAGGGGAAGCATAAGGTATTTTACTAATAATCCTGGTGTGAAACTAACAGCTGTAATGAGAAAAATTAGAAAATTGCCTCAGGTAAAATACACTGAGAAGGCAGAAAAGCTTGGATGAGGCAAAGGTACTGCAATCAAATATAAAGAAAAAAACAAATATCTAGTGCAAATTGAAAAAAAATTGATTATGGCTTGCTTGAGGTATTTTGAAGAAAAGTTTAGGCAGGACTTCTTATTACAGCTTAATAGCAATTCCCTGAGCAGTTATAGACAGCCTATGAATCAGAGAAAAGAAACTAAACTGACTGTGAGATAGACAAGTGATTTGTCTGTCTATTAGATAAACCAAGATATTTCAAATCAAAATTCAAATTTTATATATTCCTACTTCCTTTTCTACTTATGCAAAAACCAAACATCAAAATTATAGATAGGGACAACTCTTTTAAGCATTTTTACATCCAGAACAAGTTGGAAGTCCAGGGAATATCCATAATGTTTTGGGATACTGAGTATGAGCTGGATACTGAAATCTCCTGGAAAATTATTAGCTTTGAGTATCTTAGTGACAGCAAAAATTTCTAAGTCTGATAAACCATCAGTGTAGGCATAATGGAAAATGGAGATACAGAACCATAGAATCACAGAATGGCTTTGGCTGAACAGGACCTTAAAGATCCTTAAGTTCCAGCACCTATTATAAACGTGAAGAAAAGATCCAAAACTGAAGATAGAGAGGTGCTGGGATACAGAGTCAAATACTGAATCAAAAGCTTCATTACTGTTATAAGTAAAGAAACAATAATTAACAACTAAAAACTATAGAGGCTTATCTTTGAGTAATAAAAAATTGTCATGAATTTGCTTATATAAGTAAAATATGTAAGTTAGAGGAAAAAAAGAAAAAATAAAGAGAAAGGTCAGTATTTGATATAGCTAAGGAAACAGAATTTTTTTCTGTGTCAGTCTGAAAAAAATGCCCTTCATCACAGCTAGCAGAAATAGAAGATAATTCCCCACAGCTATAATCAATTTTGTTTCAAAATTTATTTCAGACATGGATCTTTCATCTCCTGCTTTTTACATTTGGTATTATCTAGATATTTATTGACTGAATTATAGACAAAGGTGTAGTACTTCTTCCTGTGAAATCTAGACTAACCTTTCTTTTTAGTGGAAGATAGGCTACTGGTGCAGAAAATTGACCCAACTTGCCAGAAGACTCTATTTACTACAGTTTGCCTTAACTTCTGTAAAAATAGAGAAATTTTGCAACATTTAGATCATTTTTTTACAGCCTTTAAAGCATTACTACATTACACCTGCAGGATTTAAACAGAATTTTCAGAATTGTCCTTATTTATGCTTTAATACAAACAATGTCAGGGTACTAAACAAATTCTTTTTCTTTGTTTTTAAATAATTATTTTTTATTTAAAATATTAATTTATCTATTTCAAAGTATTTAAATAACAAAGTAAACAGGTTGATAAACTCAGATGAACAGTCTCAGGAAAAGAGAGATGAAGCAACTTCAATACATCATTGCCTGATTCCCAGCCCACATCCCATTGCCTTGATAAATATGACATTGTAGAAGATAGGTGAAGAATTGAGGCCAAATTCTTAAGCATCTCAGGGTTTTTTTTATTTATTCTACCTCTTCCTGTTAATCCAATTGAATGCTAAGTGATCCTTTAATTTTAAAATACCCGTCCTTCTGACTTTCTTTTCCTCGCGTGAAAGTCCCAGACAAAGTAGAGATGCATGTGAGAGCACAACTGCTGAGTGACATCCCTGAGGCAAGGACAGCGTTAGAGATAGGTACCATTCTTGTAAGGTCTCTCAGAAGAGGTCATCCCTAGCTCAGGAAATACCAGAATTACTCAATATTTTTATGCTTTTCTGTGCTTTTCTTTAGGCATCTACTGCCACTGTGGTTTATGCCAGTGGCTCAGTGAGCCTTTGAATTCACTCATGGCTATTCACTGAATGGCTATTCACTGAATGGCTATTTTTGGACATGCAACTACTGGAAGTGGATGCCTGTAAGAAGCTTTTATGGTTGGACAAAAAGTAATGACACCATTAACTCTGAGAAATGGAATAGTTCTTGTATTGCTGTCATTCTCTTCCAGTAAAAAATTTCAAGTGGAGCACAGTGGGAAATCCAATTTACTCCCATGATATAAAATCATATTACTGAAATAATTCACCACTTTTAGAAACAAACCAACATGTGGAACTGGCACTGGTTTTTAGGCTGATACAGGGAGAGATGCCTTTCTTTGGTTTACATTGCGCATCATAAGCAGACACAGGAACAATGATAAATATCTCACCATCTCCTGATGGCCTCATGGAATCAGGGACTGCACATTTATGCTCACACCAGAAAGGTTATAGGAAACACATCTGTCCTTATATGGTCTTCCTTTGTATTTTTATACGATTATAAGAAATACATCAAAAACATAATAAAAAATATTATTCAGATAATCCTCTTAGTTCAGGGTTGCAGGGATGGAACCGGCACTGTGCAAAATGAAAAGATACATTTGTTCTTACTGGATAGTGGAAGTGTGGCCAAGGTACATTAGTAGCCTCTTCTGACTCATTGGGTAACACAAAATTATGGTCTCCTGAAAGCTTTATTTTATATGAAACTCTGCCATATGATTATTATTTTAAACTTTGCTACAATCTGTTTTATTTCTATTGTATAGTTTCTACTTACCTTTCATTTCCCTGCCTTTCCCTGCCAGCCCTTTTAGCTACAGCCTGCATGCTGCAGACACAGTTTAAAAAAGCTGTCTAATGATTTGGGGAAGGGACAGTATAGTGGTGGGTCACAGCTGGACCATGGTAAAGAATTCTAGTATTCAGGGCTTGTATGCTTGAGAGAGACCACAGTCATTTTTGGATGCAGGGACTGTGTTCTCAAGACCAAAGGAAAAGAAACCAACATTTTAGCAAACCATCATTCATCAAGAATGAAACATATAAACATGCATATTATTGAAGCTTTCTGAATTGTCTTTGCTCTTAAAGCATGAATTTATCTGAGCACGTTGATGATGTTTAAGTAGGCTAGAAATATAATAGTACTGTTGCTATTTTAGAAATTAGGAGAAATATTTCAGTGTTGCAAAATCAGCACAATTAAATACTTTGCACCTCATTTTTATAAGCTGCCCAAGAAGTTATTTGAACAACTAAAATTCCAATCTTGCAAATCCTGGAAATCAGGACAATTACAAGGAGTGAAATATAAAATTATCAAAAGTAAAGTATGGAAATAGCTCAGAAATTGGTGAAGTGATGAATACTGAGGAGGGTAAGTTGCTTAAAAATTTTGGGTGAATTTGTACATAAAGTATAATTCTGTATGTATGTCCTGTATCTATATAAACAAATGTTTTGCTTAAGAATTAGGCAGTACAAGAATAAAGGAGCATAAAACGGGGATGTGATCCCATAAATGAAAATTCTGAAAAGGTGTTTGAGGGCATGGTACATTACCAACTGCAACAGGATTCTGCAGGTGGCAGGTTAAGGCACTACTCAGGTCTTATTTACTAATACATGAAGGCCACCTCTCTGTTCCAAACATGGCCACTCTAGGACATACTTGGTTAAAGTGTCCATGCTTGAAGAAGTTGTTGAAAATTGGAGAGACTCTGGGAGAAAACACAAGATTGTTTCAAATGAGACTAAAAATAACGGCTGATTTGATTCAGTGTTGGGGGAGGGGGTGGAGTCAGAAAACTTTCCTCTCTGTGTAAGGCAACAAAATATTGACCTTCTGAGACTCACAAGTATGACAAAAAAGATCCAGTTCCTGGAAATTAAACCTCAAAATGGAAGCAAAGTGCATATTTTTAAACAGAAGTAAATACACCTTGGAACAATTTACCAAGTACAGTTGTGGATTCTTGTAACTTAAAAGATTTCATTTGGAATTAAGTCCAGGATTGCTGAAGCAATTTAGGGAATTAGATGCTCAAACATCCTTGAAATGTACTCATTAAATTCTGCAAGATCTCTTGGGTTCCTCTAGAAATGCAGCTGAGCTAAAAGCAGTGTGCTGCATCTGATTCAGAAGTGGGACTTGATGGTAGGCACTGTGAAGTAGTATCAGTTTCTGTAATGTTACACAGCAGGTTAGACTGCACTGTCCCAGTGGCCTCTTTTATTTGCAGTCAGTGTGTTTGTTTATTTGTATGTAAGAACAGCAAAAAAAGTGTTCTGATCTAATAGGAGCTACTTGAGATTGCTGTTGAAGTACTTACACCCTATCTGTTTAATAAGATGACTGTGATTCACTAGTGTTGCAGTAGAATGTTATTTCACCTCCATTCTGCTGCTTGTAAAGAAAAGATTGAAAGACCAGGCCTGTGTGCAGAGATGGCATGGGCATGGCAGCTAAGGAACTGCTCTGTGTCTGTTGGGCTTTCAGCAAATGATTTTATTGCCAAAGCATAAATGGTCACTCATGTTTCAGGACCTGCTCGGTGATCTGGGTGTGTTGAACAGAGGAGGTCCTGAAATATGACCAGGTAGACATACTATCTGACCATTTTTTGGTTTTCTATAGTATTGTCTATACAAGGAATTCCCTTCAGACCTTTGTCTCTCACCAGGAAAATGGATCTTAGGTGAGTGTGCCTGGCTGGCTCAATTTTACCTTTGTGAGAGTTACATTGAATTAGAGGTTGTATCAACATGTTAAGCACCCAGTCATGCACCAGTACAAGCAGGAATTTTGCTGTTATTGGACACTGCAGTCCTGATTGTTGAAATGATCTATTTTCTTTCTTTATAATGCTTCACTTCCCAGGGTCTGCATGGCTGGAATGTGTCTGTCCTCTAAACTGGATCTGTTATCAGTACAAGTATTACTTGCAAGCCAGTTTTCTAGTATTACTTTTAAGATATATTATCTGAAATAGGATGGTTGCAGAGAGCAAAGTAAAGCTCACCCATGAGTGAGGAAGATCACTGTATTCCTTGAATCATAGCTGAATTCCATCCTGAGTTTTATTTACTCACAAAGCTGAGTTTTATGAGACTTCAGAAATCCAAATTCCATCAGATAAATGCTATCCAAATACAGAGTAGTAACCTAGAATATTGAGGGGTTCTGGGGCTTTTTCTTTATTCTATTTTTTTTAACAACATGGAAACAATTAATGTAGAAAAATAAGTAGTCTGGTTATGCTTATTAACACTTAATGAAATTAAAACTTGTGTGTCCTTCTTAGCAATTTTTTTGAACTTACATTTTGTTGTATAAGAAAACAGGCCTATGTCAGCCCACTGTTGCAAACTCAGAATATAAATGGATACAATTTGTTTAACAGTGAATTGAGTTGAATATAAAATACAAAGATAAATGTTTACGTAGTGGTTGATATTTCATAGATATTTTGGAAATCTGTTTATCCAAGACATCAGTAAGACAACAGGGTTATAATACTGTTCAGGCTGTATCGGTGTATAAAATCTATTTGTCATCTTTACGAAATATATATTATTACCAGAATACAAATTATACAGATGAGATTGCTGCATTTCTCATCCTTATCATATAGATCTTCCATGTGATCTATCAAGTCCAATATGGGTTGGACAAAGCAGTGTGTACTTTACTGACAAATTACTGATGGCAACTGCTGTGTTTCTTCTTTGCACAGCTTATCGAAGTTCAAAATAGAAAGCATTTATTGTGGTATCCAATGAGGGAAGAAAAATTATAATTAAGCCAATTTTAAAATACATTATATTTTGAAGATCAAGATTCTAGGCAGGTACTTGAGGTGAAGGTGCCCAGTGTCCAAGAATTGGATTCTTTTTTGTTAGTGAGTGAGAAAATGAAAATGCAATGTTAGAAGATTGAGATTTTTGGCTTCTGTAGGTGAGCAAGTATTAATGTAGCATAAGTGATCCAAAAAGCTATTGATGTCCTTGTGAACATCAATAGCTTCATAATGCAGCTATTCAAATGACATACTCTAATTTACTCCTCTGCTTCAGAGAAGTGTCATGCTTTCCTATAAGGCTGTTATGATTTTAGCTTCAGAGCACTGCACGAAAATGCCCTCTGGTCTGGAGGGTGCACTGCTTTCTGATGGGTAGACCTTGTTAAAGTTAGGTTTTTACCACCATAAAAATTGAGTTACATTGCTTTCTGATAAACTAAGTTCACTTATTGATTTGGCCAAATGAGTTTGAGAAATGCTTGCACAGAACGTAATCGTTATATCCCATTTCTTTACATTACATGATATATGCATGTGTATGCATATACATTTAACTAGTTTCTCCAAAAGTTTTATAAAAATAACAAATAAATGTAATTTTTTTTTCTATCTATTAAATTTGAAAATGTAACTCATAAAGTATGTTCAAGGAGATGAGGCAACATAGCTGTTCCAGGAGGTACAAAATGGACTGATTAGGTCAAAACATATTTTCTTTCATATACTATGTGGAATCTGTCCAAAAGGCAGGACTGAAGGCAGTCAGTATGACATCAAGAAAGATGTATCACCACTGGCTTGAAATGAGACTTGAATTACAGAGCTTCTTAGATATAAGATCAGAAGCAATCCCATATAAGAGGGATATCTAAGCACCTTTGTAGGGGATGCAGGTATTTTAATTCACAGAAAATAAGCAGGATGTGATACTAAACCCAGCACTTCCGTGCAGATGCCATTGGACCAATGTAGAATTGTTCTTAGTGGAAATTTGTAACAAGGATGAACTTTGTCCTGCAGCAAGATTTCTGATCTGGCTTTGACTCTTTGATATTTGCTGACACCAGTCAGATTTCTTTCAGTGTCATGGCAAGAGTTAGTGTCTTAGAGCAACAGTAAGCAAAGAAGCCTGTGCTCTGGGGAAAGCATGATGCACCAGATGTAACAGGGCATGCATAGTTTCAGGAATAACCTTATATGAGAGAGCATCTGGTTTAGGTTTAGACAAATTAATACCTTGAGACTGTTTCGATAGGAAATTGACCTCTTGTCGAGATGTCAATAGCCTGAGTATCTGAGAAAACAGAAAATAACTACTGCATCCTGATAATCTTCTATTACAAGAATTTATTCATCCTGAACTGCCTGACCACTGTAGCGTTCAACAACATGGTGAGTTTTTTATTTTCAATTACTGTTCTTTACTTTACATGATACTATGTAAGATTGTGTGCATGTAGTGTGTCCTCTCTGAGTGATTGGTTAGCTGTCAGGGAACAAGAAAAAAATCAATAATACCAATAATTTTTAGCTCTTAAATTCTGAACTAAATGTTTCTTACATTATGGATGTGTCATTATATATACAGCTCTGCATGGGTATTTTATTTTGATTGCATTTAACTTTCTAAATGGTTCCCTTTTATTTAAAGAAATTGATCATAGGACCATGGCATTATTTAGGTTTCAAAAATCATTGAGTCCAACTATTAACCCAGCACTACCAAGTACACCTCTCAACCATGTCCCTGAGTGTTGCATCCACGTATCTTTTAAAAACTTCCAGGACTGGGGACTCAACCACTTCTCTGGGAGCCTGTACTAATGCTTGGCAATCCTTTCTGTGAAGAAATTTTTCCTATTATCCAGTCTAAACTTCCCCTGGCACTTGAGGCAATTTTCTCTGGTCATGTCGCATGTAACATAGGAGAAGAGTCTGACTCTTACCTCTTTATAACCTCCTTTCACTTAAAAAGAGCAAGGAGGTCTGCCCTCAACCTCCTTTTCTCCAGGCTAAACACCCCCAGCTCCCTCAGCTGCTCCTCACAGGACTTGTGCTGCAGACCCTTCCCCAGCTCTGTTGCCCTTCCCTGGACATGCTCCAGCACCTCAATGTCCTTCTTGTAGTGAGAGGACCACAAGTGCTGAGTACAGGAGTATGATCCCCTCCCGAGCCCTGTTGGCCACACCATTTCTGATATAATCCAGGATTCTTGGCCACCTGGGGACACACTGTCTCATGTTCAGCTGCTGTTGACCAGCACCCCCAGGTCCTTTTCCAGCTTTCCAGCTGCCCTGCCCCAAGCCTGTAGCATTGCATGGGATTGTTATGACCCAAGTGCTGGATGCAGCACTTGGCCTTGTTGAACCTCATCCAATTGGCCTCAGCCCACTGATCCAGCCGGTCCAGATCCCTCTGCAGAGCCCTCCTCTCCTCCAGCAGATCAATGCTCTCACCTAACTTCTTGTCATCTCCAAACTAACTGAGGGTGCACTCAGTCACCTTGTTCAGATCATTGATGAAGATACCAAACAGGACTGTCTCCAACACAGAGCCCTGGACAACAACCTCTTCTCTTCCTTCCAAAGCTCTGCCACTTAGAGCAGGAGTTCCTTCACCTGGGTGCACCTCCCACAGGGGTGCTGAGAGCAGGGCACAGCCCTGCAGCTGGCACTGGGATGGCAGCCTGGTCTCACCAGAGCTCTGGGCAGCTGCACTAGCCCTTCCTGTGTGCCCTTCCAGACTGATTACTTTCTGGAAACATATACCTGACATAAATTGAATTATCTGGTTTCAGCTCAGATTAAGTACTTGATTTGTAATTAAAATCCAAATGGTAAAAGAAATTGAGAATGACAAATACAGTTTATTGAATCAACTGCTTTCCTGTTCTGTCTCCAATGCAGTTCCATTTGATTTACTAATTATATGCAAACTATCATTATGCTGTGGTTCTTCATGACAAGTTTGGTATTTCAGCAGAGATCCTTCTTGGTTAGAATGACTGAAATGGATTGTATCATTACAGTTACTGATAATTTGTATTGCTACACAGTCTGTAGCAATATCAGACTGTTCATTTTTAATGTGTTTGAGAAATAAAAACCTATTTATTTTCTGTGAGGAAATCTTGAATAAATTTAAAGCTTTGCTTTTTACCAAGATATGATATGGTATTCTTTTTTAACTTTTCAAAATGCCTTTTGCTGAACATCTAGACCTCTGTGCAGAAGGTGGAAAAATTTCTGACTTTGAAATATTACTAGTGTTGATTACCCTTCTAAATGCATAATATTATCTTATGGTCTTACTCAGAGCTATAGCAATACTAAAACAAGGGAAGATATATGAGGCATGAATGATGTGTTATCTTCTTACAGGGAAACAGAATGCAAATTTCTGGCATATTATTCAAACTTGAATTATTTATATATCAAATATTATTCTGGCAAATCCTGATTAAACTTAGATGAATTCTCTTAATCTCTTCAAAAGTTTGCTCTTCAGTAAAGATAGGACTTCCATATACAGGACTGAATAAACATTATTTAGATCCCTAAATCTCTGTAGCTATATTGATATATATTTCTTTTTTAATCATAAATCTTATTATAGCTAGGAAAACAAGGTATTATTTTGGTGCAGAACCTGTTAAATTGATTAATTATAAAAATTCAGCTGTAACACAATAAAAAATCAGAATCAGATAATCTTTGTAGTTCAATGTTGCAAGTGTGAAACCTGCACTGTGCAAAATAAAAAGATACATTTACCCTTACAGAATGGTGAAAGTCTGACCAAGGTGTATTAGTAATGTCTTCCAACTCATTGGTAAGTAATTATACAAAGTAGTTACACTTCCAAGTGTAAGGAGGGATGTGAGGGTCCTGAAAGTGGCCGGATCTCCAAAGGGACGTGTACTGTTCATGGCAATTTTAGAGGGACGAGAGGTGTCTCAGTAAGGCAGTTTTGTTGCAGGTGACAGAGCTTGAGTGATCAGTATCTCTTTGTCCTAAGACTGGAGTATGCAGTGTCTGAAATACCTCTGGGAAATGGGAAAACTTACAGGCTACTAACAGCCTTTAGTTGCTTGCACTGATGCCATTAAATCCAGATGTTTGACAGGACTCAATTAATGCAGTGTTTCTGCTATTGCTGATTTCCATTGGCATGCTTGTCTCTCATGCTTTAGTGTGGGCTCATGGTTGAGGAAGTCATTTATTTGATAAAACCAAAGAAAGCTTGCTCTACAGGGAGTGGGTTTCTCTGGGAAATCTATTGCTGAGCACCTGCCATCATCACTTAGCCCTCAAATAGATTGTGTCACTGCTAATGTTGCAATTTTTGATTTCAGGTGTGATAGCTGACCTTCTGCTTGGGGCATAATGTACAGGCTGGCAGAGATGTGTACTCACTAGGAAGGGTGTTAACTCAGAAATTATTATTCTTTGGATAGCCGAGGATCATCTATTTATCTAAGCATGAATGAGTATTAAATTGGGCTAGAAATGCAATTGATGAATATTATTGCTTGCTATAGCATATTGCTATTTATGTTACAATTTAAATTACATGCTACCAAGAAATGATAGTGATGGCTGTATAATAACCACACCTATAAATACTTTTCTTCAATGTATTTATAATATATAAAAATAATATAAATAAAAAATAATATAATAATATAAAATATTATATTTTCCTATAAA
>VXBC01010655.1:810980-927035 GCA_013399945.1 Ploceus nigricollis
TGGCACTACCTATTGCAACAATTCTGAAATGATAATTTCAGTCACAAGTTTATTTTTCTGCCTCATAGATGCTCTTTAATAACTTTATTTTAACTCTTTTATAACTTTATATAACTTTATAACTTTCATGATTTATTTTCCATTCTCAGTTCTCATTCCCAAATGCTTTCCACAAGTGGCATTAGTCAGGGTGCAAAGGAAAAGTACATCTCATCCGAGGTAACCCATCCAAAATTAGTGGTTTAATCTGGGGTCTGTCTTAGGCTGTGGAAATATCAGTAAAAAAGAATGTTTTTGACCAAATCCCTAAATGATCAGGACAGATTACCCTGCTCTCACCTCTAGATGTGCTCCTCTCTCCAGCTCTAGAGGAATCACTGGCATAGGGCTGAGATCAGGTGATTGATTTTTAATTTTTTTTTTTAATGAATGGAAGTCTTTTAAATTACTGTTATTGAATTGCAAGCTGCTTTTCTGTAGAGCAGAAATAAGAACCTTTGGTTAAACACAGAGCTTATTTTTGGTTGTGTGTGGCTTTCCAGTATGAGTTACAATATGTAATATTTTCATCCACATATTGTTGAATGAATAAAGAAATACAACAGCACAAGAATCCACCTGAAAGCAGTTTGTCTTAGTAGGAGAAATTTGTCTTTCATTCCCTTTGGTTGTTCTCAAAACACAAGTTAAAAAAGACAATCAGATCTGCAGTATCAATGTTTTACTCTGTGCATATTCTTTGGAATAGAAATATCAGGAATATTCAATTTTTCCACAGTCGGTCTGTCACAATCCACTAGTGAAAGCGGGGGTTGTGATGGTTCGTTTTACCGATCTCAGGGCGCAAAAACAACACAGAAGGGGATTTTCAGTATCAATAAAAACAAATGCACCTTTTATTGAGTGCCCACAGCAAATGTGATAGAAGGATTAGAAAGGGGATAAAGGATAGAGAGAGAGAGAAAAACAGGGGGGGAAGAGCTACCAACGGAGAGAAAAAATCCTCATGTTCCAGCCAATAGATCCGTCTTGACATGTCAGGGAGAATCTCAAAGTCTTTGGTTAACTCAGGGGTCTTTTATAGTATGCTGAGGGAACAGATACAGGACAGTGGAGAATAAGTCCATTGAGAACAAGTACAGACAGTCTCGTTCCAAACAGGACAAATCAGTTCCAGCAGTGAGCAGGACCCATTGTTTCGGGACTGGTTACCATGTGAAACCAGTCTTGGTCCAGCAAACACATCTGCAGGCAACACTTGGCAGACAGTCCACTTCAGTCAGGCCAGTGCCCCTCTGTTAGAATTTTAAGGGTCTCAGTCTCAGTCCTTGGGGGGGTCTTCAATCTCCGTCCTTGATGGCGGTCGTGAGGCAGATAAGGGATGTTCTGTGGGGGATCACCAAAGTTCTCTAAAGCGAGTGGTATCTGGCCAAGAGGTGGGAAAATTCATGGGCTGTTGTGATGAGCAGAGATAGTGAAGCAGGTGTAGCGTACAGAGCAAGCCGCTAATTGCCAGGCCCTGCTCGAAGCAGTGTACCATGGCAGCACGGCAAGCACACCTGCAAACAATCACTTGGCAAGCATCCACCTCAACCAGGTCAGAACTCCAGTCAGGGCCGTCAGGATCTTAGTCTCTGTCTTTGCGATGGTGGTGAGAAAGATGAGGGAAATGTTGGACCGTCTCTTACACGGTCTTATTTCTCAAAAGCTTTTTTAGTCCATGCAAAGTACTAGAAGGTTTGTACTGTAATATGTGGTGCACATTTGCAAACCCTGGTTTGTGACGTTAAATGACAGCATCTAGAAAGTATTCTTCGTATATCTTCTTTCTCCTCCTTGTGGTTTAAAAAAGGAGTTTTTCTTCATTGAGGTACCTCCCCAGTGTGTGTTTTTTCTGCTTTTGAGAACAGGAAAGTGTTCGGTGGGTGTTTTGCCCATGTACTTTCCCCTTGGCTTGAAAGACCCCATTTACCTATTATGCTTCTGCTTTCCATTCTCCTTCATTTTCAGGAGCTAAGGAGTGTGGACTAAGTGCTACCACTCCCAGGAGAGCCTCCTTGAGCCTCCTGCTTGTGTCTGGCAGCGAATAATTTTTTCTACTCTCGTTTCACTTCATCCCAGTAGGGATGATTTTTTCCCTAGAAAAGGATTATCCAGCTTTATGAAATTTATCCTGTAGCCAGACCTAACAGCAAGAGAAGCACCTGTCCTGGATTATAAGGACAGGAGAAATGTGTTTGTAGAAGAAGAGAGCTTTTGCCATTGCTTCAGCCTGTTACATAACCGAATTCAGAGTTGCCTTTTTAAGGCAGAAACTGGATTTTAAGGTGAAACCCACATTTCCTGTTTAGCAAGAAAAAATTTAGTTATAATACAGGAATAACTGGACTTCAGCAGGGTGAAAAGACTACCAGATCTTTCCTTAAAAATCCTTCTCTATAAAAGGCAATTTACTATACAGAAGTGCAAGTCTGGCAGTTTTCTGGAGTGCAATGAGCTATTTCTTAACACACGATATTAATAGTCCTAAGAACCTGCAATGCAGAGTACACTCTTCCAGTGGTCTGTAATCATCCCTCTTTTAATTATTAAGATAAGATTTATTAAGATTTTTAAAATTTATTATTAATATTTTATACTGGGATTTTTCTATTTGGTTCTTTCTTCTCTTTCCATTATAGAGTAGAACCTATGTGAAAATATGTGTTGTGTATTGTTAATCAATAGAGAACAACTTATAATTTGGGGCAAAAAACAAAGACACCTCTTCAGTCTGTGCACAATTAATAGCTGTTATAATTTTTGACCAACAATCCAGAAAAACCCATTTGTGCATAAGTAAAGGCATCCTAGTTTTTAATTTTTAACTTGTTATTTGTTTTGTTGGTATATGTTTTGGAACAACTCAAGCACAGATTATTTTGTAACCTCCTAAGTGGCAGAAAGGCAAGGAAATGGGATTTATACATACTATCTAATGTATACGTGTAATGTATACAGGTGTGTTATGTGTAGTGTCCTATTTACATTGCAGTGCCTAATCTTTTCTAACCATTCTCTTCTCTCTATTTTCCATTTTATCACAGTTTGGATACCAAATGTCACACTTCTGCAACATGCAACCAGGCAACATGCCTGCAACTATATTTAACCATTTCACAAGTCCCAAGTTAAATACATACTTGGAGAATGTGTTTAAAAAAAATAAGAAGAAGTGAAAATAATTACTGGGTAACAACAGGGAATAAACTGAGTGAGAAATAAAAGTCACACAGAGCCTTTTCATATCAATGTTCTGTCATGTTAGGGATTAAATGTATGACCTTTACTGTTTGGCTGCACCATTCCCACAGAAGATAAGAGTCTTCCTTTAACTGTTTCATGCAGTTAATGGTAGTCTTTTATGGTCTTTACAGAATTAATTTGACAATTTGATAATATTTGCTTGCAGAGTAAAGCCTTCTAGCAATTGTAAATGTAAATTCTAAATAAATTGTTATTGTTGTTTTTTGTCAGTGCTTTTGGAAAGCCACAAATACTTAAAGGTACTGCTTTAACTTTGGGTAGATGTTTTGTAGGCTTTGTATCAAGAATACATTCTTGACTGAATGGATACTGTCTTGATACATTGCATGTTTCTGAAAAAATCCTTCAGTCGAAATATCAGCTGTAGTTCCTCGAGTTCTATCACTGTTCACTGACTTTTATTTTGCTTCTTAAATCATTTTCTCTACAGTGGTTCTACCTAAAGGGACTATTAAAATTCAGAGTCACTGAATCATGCAGAGCAAGAATGTTTATGCATGTGCTGTGCAAGTTAATAAGCAAGGAAGTTTATACAAGCAAAGACATTCTTGTTTTATATGGATGCAGAGAGCTTTTTCAAAGCACAACTGCTTTGTTTCCACTTCACAGTAGAATCCATGTTGTGATTAATCAATTATGAAAGTATTAGATAAAAATTTCTAAAAAGAGCAATTATTAATTAATAATGTTGTTCTACAACTTCAAATTACTATGCAGTGGAAAATATAACCTGGAATACGCAGTCATGGAAGATAGAGCTGAGGGAGTGATACCATGCTGCCATAGATTGAGGGCTAGGAAAGCTCTAGTGGTAGGAAAGATAAAAAAAAGAAAATGTCTTGCCTCATTAACATATTGTTTTATAACTTTTTGTCCTCAATAGGCACTCAACTGAGTGTTTGTTCATCTGAGAAGTGCATTGTTTGTCCAGTTTGATAGGTGGATTATACTAACATAACATAATAAAATGTTATGGGATTGGGAGGGACCTTAAAGATCATCAAGTCTCAACCCTCCCCTGCCATGGGCAGAGACACGTCTCACTAGAATTGTAGAATCAGAGAATCATAGAAAGACTTGGGTTGGAAGGGACTCTAAAGATCATCTAGCTCCAAATCCCACATTGCCATGGGCAGGGATGTCACCTGCTAGATGAAGTTGCCCCTCATCCACTCTGACCCTGAACACTTGGATGGGGTGTCCACAACTTTGGGCAACCTCTTCTAGTGCCTCATTACCCTCACAATAAAGATTTTCTTCCTAATATCTCATATCTAATATCTAAAATCAATCTCCTTTCTTTTAGTTTAAAATCATAACCCTCGTTTTATCACCATCTCCCCCTTTTTTATGCCTCCGTTAAGTACTGGAATGTCACAATAATGTGTCCACAAAGCCTTTCTCCAGGCTGAACAACCACATGTCTCTCAGTCTGTCTTCATAGGAGAGGTGCTCCAGCCCTCTGATCATTTTTGTGACCCACCTCTAGACCCTCTACAACAAGCACACATCTTTGTTGTGCTGAGGACTCCAGGGCTGGACACAATACTTCAGTTGGGGTTTCAAACAATTGGAGTAGAGGGGTAGAATCATCTCCCTAGATTGCTGGCCATGCTGCTTTTGGAGCAGCCCAGGATGCAGTTGGTTTTCTGGGCTGTGAGTGCATACTGTTGACTTATGTCCAGCTTTTCATCCACAAGAACCCCCAAGCCCTTTCCTGCAGGGTTGCTCTCAATGAGTTCTTCTCCCAGTCTGTGCTCATGTCTGGGATTGCCCTGAGCCATAAGCAGGACCCTTCTCTTGGACTTTTTGAGCTTCAGGAGGTTCTTGTGGGCCCACTTCTCATGCTTGTCCAAGTGCCCCTGGATGGCATCCCATCCCTCCATTGTGCCAACCACAGCACTCAGCTGGGTGGCGGCTGCAAACTTGCTGAGGGTGCACTTAATCCCACTCTCTGTGACACTGACAAAGGTATTGAAGAGCATCAGTCCCAGGACAGAGCCCTGAGGGACACCACTCGTCACCAGACTCCATCTGGATGTAGAGCCATTGGCCACATCTCCCTGGCTGCATCCATCCAGCCAGTTCCCTATCCACTGAATAGTCCACCCTTCAAATAAATGTCTCTACAAACTGGAAATAAGGATGTCATGTGGCACCGTGTCAAAGGCCTTACAGAAGGCTAGGCAGATGGCATCCATCAGTCTTCCCTTGTCAACCATTGCAGTCACTCCATCCAAAGAAGGCCATCAGGTTAGTCAAGCACAATTAGCCCTTCAGGGAAGCCATGCTGGTTACCTCCTTGTAACCATGCTGGTTACCTCCTTGTCTTGCACGTGCTTTAGCATTGCTTCCATGAGGATCTGCTCCATGATCTGCCCATGCACAGCAGTGAGGTTCACTGGCCTGTGTTTCCCTGTGTTTTCTTTTCTTTCCTTTTTAAAAATAGGAGTAATGTTTCCCTTTTTCCACTGACTGGGGACTTTGCCTGACCACCATGACTTTTCAAACTGGCTTGACAACAACATCAGCCTGTTCCTTCATGACCCTGGGATGCATCTCATTAGGCCCCTTAGACCTGTAGATATTCAGTTTTATCAAGTTCTCCTGAACCTTCTGCTTCAGATACAGTGGGAAGGACTTTGTTCCCCCAAGCCCTACCTAGAGATTCAGGGATTTAAGAGACATGGGAAACCTGATGCCAGTGAAGAATAAGGTGAAGAGTCCTCAGATTTCTCCATATCTATTGTTACCAGTTTCTCCTGCTCATTTATCAGGAGATACACTCTNTGCTTGTCCAAGTGCCCCTGGATGGCATCCCATCCCTCCATTGTGCCAACCACAGCACACAGCTGGGTGGCGGCTGCAAACTTGCTGAGGGTGCACTTAATCCCACTCTCTGTGACACTGACAAAGGTATTGAAGAGCATCAGTCCCAGGACAGAGCCCTGAGGGACACCACTCGTCACCAGACTCCATCTGGATGTAGAGCCATTGGCCACATCTCCCTGGCTGCATCCATCCAGCCAGTTCCCTATCCACTGAATAGTCCACCCTTCAAATAAATGTCTCTACAAACTGGAAATAAGGATGTCATGTGGCACCGTGTCAAAGGCCTTACAGAAGGCTAGGCAGATGGCATCCATCAGTCTTCCCTTGTCAACCATTGCAGTCACTCCATCCAAAGAAGGCCATCAGGTTAGTCAAGCACAATTAGCCCTTCAGGGAAGCCATGCTGGTTACCTCCTTGTAACCATGCTGGTTACCTCCTTGTCTTGCACGTGCTTTAGCATTGCTTCCATGAGGATCTGCTCCATGATCTGCCCATGCACAGCAGTGAGGTTCACTGGCCTGTGTTTCCCTGTGTCTTCTTTTCTTTCCTTTTTAAAAATAGGAGTAATGTTTCCCTTTTTCCACTGACTGGGGACTTTGCCTGACCACCATGACTTTTCAAACTGGCTTGACAACAACATCAGCCTATTCCTTCATGACCCTGGGATGCATCTCGTTAGGCCCCTTAGACCTGTAGATATTCAGTTTTATCAAGTTCTCCTGAACCTTCTGCTTCAGATACAGTGGGAAGGACTTTGTTCCCCCAAGCCCTACCTAGAGGTTCAGGGATTTAAGAGACATGGGAAACCTGATGCCAGTGAAGAATAAGGTGAAGAGTCCTCAGATTTCTCCATATCTATTGTTACCAGTTTCTCCTGCTCATTTATCAGGAGATACACTCTCCTTGGCTTTTCTTTGTTGACCTTTGAATTATAGATTCCCTTCTTGTTATTCTTCACATCCCTTGCCAAGTCCATTCCATCTCTGCCTTAGCTTTCCTGATCCCATTTCTACCCTTCTGGACCGTATCCCTGTACTCTTCCCAGGTCACCTGCCCCTGCCTCCTCCGGCTGTGCTTTGCCTTCTTAGTCAGTGTAAGCATCAGATCCTTGCTCAGAGATTTTGTTTTCCAGCCTGTCTTACTTGAGTTTTTGCACATCAGGATGGAGAACTCTGGTGCTCCAAGAACATGTGGATAGAGCAAATTGTTTGGAGTCAGTAAGCGTGTAAGGATGATATAAGTAAGGTTAGTTTAAATATATTAATACAATTTAGGGGGCGGTTATTCAATATAGTGCTTGGAAACTTGGTGACTCATCTTTGCAAACTGAAAACAGATTGGGATAGCCCATTTCCTAAAGAAAATCAGAGATTCTAGGATCTGGAAAAATGAGAAAACCATACCAGATCCTCACGTAAAATGAGAATGGCAAGATCACACCTAATGTAATGTGGTCTGAACACTGATTGACATAAGCCCTTGTCAGGAGCATTTAAAAATAGTCAGTCTCCAAGGTTTAGTGCTTTCATTGTCACCAAATGAAGAAAATTTGTTCTTACATAGCAACCCCTCTTTCTTAGTCCTTATAGAGGCCCTGTGCTGACATTCTGCTAAGGCATGAGTGTCATTCCATGTCAGCACATTTTTTTTCCTATACTTGGGTAGCTTAAAATCAAAGAGTAAGTGAAGGCCCTGATTAATTTAGGATATATTTGGTATTTCTTAGAATGAAAATAAGTGTATGTCAGAAAGAAGGAAAGAGTCTCTAAATGTGTAAGAATTATTGTGTATCTTAGTAATCTTAACATTTTCATATTGTTTCTTAGTTCACATTGTGACCCTTGTGATAGTATGTTACATTAATCCCACAGTGCAAATATTCAGTTTGTTTCTAACTGAGAACTAGAAGGGTAAGGTTGAAAATGAAAGAAATAATTTTCATAATTTACTGTAATTAAACAGTAAATTAAACTCTCATTTGAGAGTCACATAAGCTTAGAGTATTTGTAGATGTCATCTCCATTAACTTCCAGGTTTGGTCTGGAAACCTATGAAATTTAAGCAGTCTGCCCCAGAAAAAAACATGTTCACTGAAATACATAAAAATAACTCTGGTTTAAATATTAAATGTGCAGTAAAATTATTGAAGCCTAACT
This sequence comes from Ploceus nigricollis, assembly GCA_013399945.1. Lineage (NCBI taxonomy): Eukaryota > Metazoa > Chordata > Aves > Passeriformes > Ploceidae > Ploceus > Ploceus nigricollis. Next base: position 819,276 of record VXBC01010655.1, read on the forward strand.
CAGCCTAACTGACACATTTTCTATCTAAAAAACACTGTTACAATGGCAGAATTATGAATCCATAGATTATTTTTGTTAAATAATTGTATTTGTAGTCACGACCTTAAATTTGAACATTGAGGATTGTCATCTGGTTTCCCAGCTGCTGGGATGTCTTGCATCCTGCATAAACAAAAACACTGAGGTGCTGGAGTGTGTCCAAAGAACAGCAAAGCTGTGAAGGGTCTGGAGCACAATTCTTATGAGCAGTGACTGTGGGAAGTGGGGTTTTTAACCTGGAGGAGGGAATGATCAGGGAAGACCTTATTGCTCTCTACAGCTACCTGAAAGGAGGCTGTGCAGAGCTGGAGGTTGGCCTCTTCTCAAGGTAACAAGGGATAGGACAAGAGGAAATGGCTTCAAGTTGTGCCAAGGCCAGTTTAGATTAGATTTTAGGAAAGAATTCTTCACCGGAAGGGCTGTCAAGCACTGTAACAGGGTCCTCGAGGAATGGTTGAGTCTCCATCTCTGAAAGTATTTAGAAGATGTGTAAATATGGCACTTGGGGACGTGGTTAACGATTGGACTTGAGAGTCTTTTCCAACCTAAATGATTCTAAGAGTCTATAATTCTGGAAACTGTGTTGCAAGTAACTTCTCCCATATAAAAGTGGGAGCCTACATTAACAGTGTAAGGGAAACAAAGTCTCAGGGCAGAGCCCTTCTTCTATCTTTATTAACATAAACATTCCTTAAGTATATAATGCAAAGAGCTGTTCTATATTTCAAATCCTTTTAAACTATTAAAGTCTCATTCTGACTCTAAGTTTTTGCTGGTCATCTTATTTGCTGCTGCCATAGCTGAAGTCAAGCATGACCTAACTTTTCTGTGCCTTTCATGCATGCTTCAATAAATGTTAATTTTTACTGATTTAAGTGTTTTCTTGTATTATCTTACAATGGGTTTTCTACTGCAGTTTACAAGAGGAGCTGCTGCTAGATGAAGTATCTGTGAAATGTTTGGAGTGTTATATTTCATTCATGAATCTTACTCTTCTTTGCATTCCTCCTCAAAATTTACCTCTATCATAAAATACACGTATAACTTCTATCACATAAAACTTAGAGGGTTGCTAGGTTGCTCTTAAATCTGTAGTTTTTAAGGGGAATCATAAACTCTTTTTTCTTCTGTGTCTTACCATTCTTGAGTCCAGAACTGACTGAATTCACTTGTTAGTAATACCAATACTTTTCCAGGTTGTTTTGTCTTTCATTGAGCATCTTGCTCAGCTGCTGCAGACTAAGAGCTTTGATAGCATAGGACCGGGGTGGTGCTTTAAGAATCCTACATACTTCATATTGAATAGCTCTACAAAGTAATTTCTTCACTTTCCATCCCTTTTAGTGCTATTACACTGTCTCCATTTCCTTCAGTTTAAGCATTCACCATTTTCAGGTGCACTCTCACCCTTGGTCAAATAGCAGCAATCATTTGACTGCTCATTGACATTTCAGGAGTGGAGCTTTGAGTAGGAAGTTGAGGCAGTGCAAGTCCAGTGCAGATGTGGAAAGGCAGAGAGTCAGATCAGTTTAGTTCCCTTTGACTCTTCTATAGGCAGCTGCTGCTACAAATGTGGAAAAATAACTCCTACATGCAAGCAGTCACAAACTCCCTTCTTCTGATGCCTGGCTTTGGATGCAGACTTTTGGAAAACCACTAGACAGCACCAACTCAGTTGTAATTCTCCCTTATATAATGATTTTTTGAGACACTTTTAGTTGTTGTAGATCAAGGTTGAAGTCTGCAAACCTAGGAGGAAATTTTTTGGCCAAATCCCTCAACCACACCCTGTTTTTTGTAAGGCTGGCTGACTTAGGGAAGAACAGTGAAAACTGTTCAGTACCTATCCACTAAAGCCCAAGTTAGACATTCCTTGTGATCTTATAATTTATGGAAGAGGCCATCTGGTCTTTACAGGTTCAATCTTGTCTCCCTTCACACTGCCTTTTCTCTAATATAATAGGATTTAAATTTTTCATTGTAGAATGGAAAAAAGCCTGGCCATGAGACAATACAGTAATCACTGCTCTCCTTGTCCATGCAGTTGTACTGTTGACCTGGCACTAATGAAATAAATTTAAACTTCAATGAGAAACACTTTGAGAAATATTCATGAAAACCTTTTAAATACTATGAGTGATTTTGTGCTTGCTTTTGAGGTGCTTAACCAGTACAGGTGTCAGAAATGGTAGAGAAGAAAAACTAAGGAAACAAAACAAAATTATTGGGTAAAGTATTCTGGTTTCAAAACATGGAACTGAAAACCTCTCTAATTTATTTTTCTTTTGGCTTGGAATTAAAGACAAAAATATTTTTTATAAATTACAAATTCTGTGAGAATTTAAAAATACTCTGATGTATAATTTTTTTAATGTTACTGTCTCTGCTCTTTACATATGCATTTCTTCTAAATAATAATAAAAAAGTTTCTGTGTGGTAAAAGAAATAGTACTGAATATTAAGCAAATTGAGCCTCACATCTGTTACTCTTAAGCTACTGTATGAGAAGCCATGCTGGGGCTCAGGGGATGTATCCCACCTCCCCACTACCCTTGCTGTCTGAAAACCAGGGCTATGTTAGCAGATCTACCCAGACCTTGTTTGTGGTGGCTGACCTCTGCCTGCCTCCATCCACACCTGTGATAGATCCTTTGTCCTGGTATGTCCAGCCCAGATGGAAATTAGTATTGCGTGAGGCTGAAGCTCAGCTTATTGGAGAAGGAGCACTTAACAGTATCCTCTTGTTGCATCCTCTGGGGAATGGTTTTTCCCTCCCTAGAGACCCCTGTAGCTGCAACCGTGTTAGTTTAACCCTTCCTTCCTTTCTGTACCTTATTGGCTGTCAGCCAAGCACCCCTTCCTGAACAGGAGCCTAGATAATGCCTGGTCCCTTCCTGTTCAGCCTCTTTCCCTCTTCCCCTCTTCCCCTCTTCCCCTCTTCCCTCTTCCTCCATCTGGGAACCACCAAGAATAAAGCCTTGGACCACGTAAGGGGGTTAGAGCCTCTTTTGAAATCTTTTGCCTTAATCCTAATATATTTCCTCCAAACGCTCCCGGATCTGGGCTAGTCTAGTAAAATCTCGCAGGGGCTGAGGAGGAGATACATTAGTTGGCTCCCAACGTGGTCTTTTAGAAGCCCACGATACATCATCCTCTTGTCTGCTCTGCTCTTGTTGGTCTGAATGAGCTCTGGTAGAGTCAGCTTGCCTTTACTCAGGAAGTAACATCAAACTGAAACACTTGGAGTGTGACTCAAGGAAATGCCCCAGAAGAGCCCTGGTAAGTGCTCTTATAGGGCACTGACATCATGTCCTGATGAAAATGAGTATTGTGCTCCCCCACCTGCACCAAGGAATTCAGAAGGCAAAGGGAAAGCATCCTCAGACCCAAAGATTTCTGGAAGGCATGTATGCTCCCCTGGCATTAAAAGTCACTGATTGTGTCTATGACACAGCACTGTCACTTGTCCTTGAAGTGTATAAAAGTAGACTGCTCTTAAATTTTCATCATTGAATCATAGAACATTTTGGGTTGGAAGGGATCTTGAAGATCATCTAGTTCCACCCCACCTGCCATGGGCAGAGACATTTCCACTGGACCAGGCTGCTCAAAGCTGCTGCCAAATTAGTGGCAGCATTTTTTCTCTGAAGGATCTTTGCAAGACTTTTCTGTTACATATGCAGTGTAATCATTTCTTGAGGTGTTTTTTTCTTTGGGCCAGGGTACATTCCTACTAATCAGCAGTGCAGGTGGTGTGGCAGAGGTCCTGTCTGTAGCTCTAAATTTTAATAAAGAACTCATCTCTTTATTTCGTATGGTTCTCATTATGAAAATGAATTGGATTTCTTTCCATCAAGTCCTATAAACATAAAACTGTAGACAAATTTCATTTCATTTAGAAAAATACATAGCACAAGAACATGATCTGATGAAGTCCTGAATTTCATCCCTCCCTTATTCTAAACTCTGCCATATCTTCTTGTACTCTGTTATGATATTTAAGTTATCAGTTTTGGAGGGATCAGCCTAGTATTTTCAATAGTCACTGTTTCTTGAACATATGACCCTTATCACCACTTTGATACTTATTTTTCATTTCTTTACTTTTTATGTTACAACTGTCATTTTCCCTTTTTATCTCTGTATGTTACCACATTTAAGAAATAAATAAAAAATATTTTATCAGCTTAATGTTGATATGTTTAAGGTTCTTTAAGACAGTAGTCTGTATTGAGAGCTACAACATTGCACAGATTAATATCTCTGCTACATATTCTGTGCTATGGCAACATTAGAGTAAAATGCTTTTGTTCTTACAGACAAAATAGGTTTTTTTAGAGAGTCAGATTGGTCCTTAAGTTCTGGTAAACTGCACCTTATTCCCCAAGTTGCTGTTGATGTGAATGGGAGCAAATTTTGTATTACCCGTGTTAGTGTCATTTTCATACTGAACCACTGTATCTCTGCAGTTATGCATTTGTAGAAAGCTCATAGCTTTCTACAGAAATGTACTACAGAGAACATACTACAGAACGTACTACAAAGTTTGTCAAGGGCAAACCACTTTCTTGCATTCTTTTTTTTTTTTTTCCTGCAGTAGCTGATACAGCTTTTATTCTCTTCAAGCACTGCATCACAATCCTCCCACAGGGTTTATTTTTTATCATTTTGACATCCAGAGTTTAGTGTCCCAGTTAGGGTCAGGTGCTTGGAGGTGAGAAACATTCATAATTTTTCACCTGTGTAACAGTTCTGAATATGCAAGTCCTTTCCAGAAAGCTTGTAACAGTATATATTCTCATGAGTGTTGTATACGTCTGTTACAGATGGCAGTGCATGAGTTTATTGTTTCTAAGGGTATTCTAATGTGCTCAAATAGTATTTATATGCAGGATATGTTTTGCATATCAGACAAAAAATATCCATATTTTGATGTTTGAAATCTTTGCTAGGAATTCTTTTTTAAAAATAAGCATTTTATAGACTACTTAATCAATCTTATGTAAAGAATAAGCAATTTGATCTTGTCTTCACTGTACTGCAGTTTTCCTTTTACACACCCAGATTTCAACCAATAATCCTGGTAGGTTGTTGGGGTTTTCTGATAGGAAGTAGGATGAGAAAACTTCTGGGTGTGCTATTTTAGCAGTGTCTTCATTATAATTTGAAAAATATTGATGAATGAGTGAACAAAGATTTGATTAGATAATTGTGATGGAACAAAACTGACAGAATTGTGTGTTCTGCTTTGGCTGTGGGCTGTTCTATCAGCACTTGAACAACAAATCTGAGAAGGGACAGAATTAAATCTTATAAAAATAAATTGAGACAAATTGTGTAGTGTTGGTTTTCAGTCTCTGATAATTTGCTGCCTGATGGAAGTCAATCAACCAGTTTTCTGTTTTCCAAGGCTCTTTAAACATAAGATCCTTGGATGCTCACTACATAGACAAGTCCAAGGAAGTCTAGGAAATAACACTAATTTTAAAATAGCTTCTTGTCAGGAGGCTATTTACTGTAGGAAGGACTGTACTCTCCTGATAAAGATTTGAAGCACGGAGCACCACTGAAAACCATGAGTTTAAATGAGAAGGAAAAACAGAAAATTAAAAATATGCTGATTATTTATTTGTTTTAATTCATTTACATTGCTGTGTGATTGTTTACTCTTTTTTATGCCTTCCTTCTAATGGAATACTCTATCCGAATTATACTTCATGTTCTGGAAAGTTCTGCTGCCTGATGACAAAATTACTCAGGGAAATATTTGGACCCTTGCCAAGCTTCTTCTGCTTGGAGGTGAAATGGATTATTAGAATCAATGATCACTTTAATGATCTTGTGTTTATTTGCAAAGAGGATACAGAAAGCATATTTTTCTGAATGCAGAGAGAACAAACAGCAGACAATTTCCTTGCTGGAAATGCCATTGCTGCCTTTTCAGCCTATCCTATGTACCATGGGTTTATTTCTTTAGCCTCTGTGTAAGGACACTTGTGCAGTCACAGTTCTCCCCTGTTTTCCTGTGGTCTGACCCGACCTGTGGCTTTTGGTTGCTGGTGAATATTGAAGGTATGGTTTCATGGTATGAGGTGTTCTGTAATAGAGTAGTTAAAGGAATTTCTGATCACTTCATCATGCAGATAAAGTTGTTTTATTGCAACAGAAACTTGTCTTTACTGTGGCAACCTGAGAGGAATAGAGTGAGTATAGTTTTGTGTAATGACACTGAATGGTTCAGTCTGATAGAAATGGGGCTTGACATTGCTAAGAATATAACAACAGCAGCATCTTATCAGGTTAGAAGTCCATTTAGCTGCCTATGCCACAGCCTGTCTTCAGTCATGAGTAATAGCAGCTACCACGACAAAAATACAGGTCTATGGCAAAACATGCAATGAGAGATACTGTTCCAAAATCATGGGACATTACAAATCGTGAAACGTCTACAACAGGGCATCCACAACTTCTGTGTGCAATCACAGTCTCACCACCCTCATCATAAAATTCTTCTTCATCCAATTTAGATCTACCATCTTTCAGTTTTAAACTGTTGCCCTTTGTCCTGTCGCTACAGGTACTGCTGAACCACCTCAATTCTCTCAGCAATTCTTCATAGAGGAGGTCAAAACTGTCTGTTTCAGGATATTCTGTGCTTAGCTATAGATTGTCCTGAATATGTGTCAACATTTTTCAATGTTTGTGAATTAGCCCTCAGATATCCTTACAGTTCCTTCTTGCTCTTGTCTAGGGAGAAATGTTTTTTCATGTTAATATTTCTAGTGAAGTTGCAGTTTCCTTTAAGTGTAGGACATCCAGTTGTGTGAAAAGTGTCTCAGGATTTCTTTCTGCTATTCTTTTCTGTCTTTAGTTTTTGCTTTTTCCATATTTGGCTCACAGTACTATAACACCTGTGCTTTCTATTCCCTGCAATTTTTCTGTCAACTGAAATGTGACCATATCTTAATTTCCTTGTGCAATATAAAACACGTATGTATATCTTCTTTCAGAAAAAAAATTATTTCTTGCACAAGTCTTGCTGACATTATAATCTGCTCCTTTTCAAACTAAGCTGCCTAAAATGAAACCAGCAGAGTAAAATCCAAGGGGTGCTTACCTATTTCTTTAATTTTCTCATTTGATCAGTAAGCTCAATAAAATAATATGTCTGATTCATCCTAAGTTCAAATTCTTCACTTTATTCTCAGAGATAAGGGTTTCAATTTGTTACTTGTTTTGATGAAAGACATGTAATTTATAAATTCAAAAGAGAACAAAATTCTTAGTAGCAAATATCTACGAAATGTAACCTAAGAGACAACAGAAAAAGAATAATTGAAACTGAGAAACAATCAAATGTTTTAAAGCATCCCTTGTGAAATGTTAAAATGGCTCAAAGAATGTTCTTTAATTCAGGGGTAAGAGTTTGAGTCTCTTCTCTGCTATTTCCAGTGAATATGAGGTAGGTATGACTGCAGCACAACCCACTATTAGTATTGGGCTATTGCAATTCATATTTAATTCCTACAGAAATTGTAAATTGGTATGAGCCTTCAGTCTGATTTAAAAGAAGTTTTGACTCTCCTTTTACTGTGCTATTAGGAGAGGTGTGGTAGAGAAGGATGCCGGTGAACCCGAGATGGGAAGAGATGACGCTGAGTCCAGTTCAGAAGGCTGAATAGTTTTTTATTATAACTATATTACAATACATTAATATATTATTAAAAGAGGAGGTACTAAAACTACCTCCTAACTTCTAGCTATCATATCTAACTACTGTAACTTCTCGTGACTGACTCCCTCCTGCAAGGGAGTCCAGGCACAGGTGCATTCCATTGGCCATCAGGGCCAAACAATGCCCAGCAGTGTCCAATCAACCAATGATTCCAGGTAAACAATTCCCCAATGCATTCCACATGGAAAAACAAGGGACAGGAATAGAAATTGTTTTCTTTTCCTTCCTCTCTCTGCTCCTCTGCAAAACTTTCCTCAGGGAGCAGAGATGTGGGCACTACATAGTGGAGGGTCAAAATATATATTTGGGCGTTGGAGGTGAAGCACAGCTACGGGTCCCATCTGTGGAACCAGTGGCTTGTACTTCCAGTACTTGTGTAGCCTTAGGTTAAAATCAGGTGTTCATGAAGGCAGCCAGAGCTGTGGGAGAACTAAACAAGTTCCATATCTCACTCTTTTCCCTCATGCTCCCTGCATTTTTAAGAAATTCAAGTTGGTTCACAAAATAATTACTCTCTTAATTTGCAGAAAAAGCAAAAGGCTTGAAAAAGCTTTGAAAGTATTAAGTAGCTTATTTTTTCCCTTTGGAGGAGGCTCCGAGTCTTCCATTTACTCATTTAATCTGTCATTCCATTGCACCCAAGGGCAGAGTGTCATTTCTGTGTGCTTCAGTAATTTTGTACAGCACACAGCAAACAAATATCAAGTGACTGAAGCCAAAGTAGATTTTGTGCAGGAAGCTATGTTTCCTTTTCTTGCCATACATTTTTAATAGAGATTTTCTCAATTGTAAGATGGTAAGTAGACTTCTGCCCTGAAATTTATAAATGTGTTTATAATAGCAGTTGATACAAATTGTAGGTCAAAACATGTTCTCAGAATACAGTGGTTTTTCATCATATTGCAGACAGTGGTTTCATAAATATCTGGATGCCATGAATGAACTCAGTAGCAAATCAAAACAATCTTCCATTTTACTTCTAGAAAACAGGATTTTAGCTAATAATATCAGTAGTCGGTTGTTGTTTTAGAGCCTTGTACTACCCAGCATAATGATACAGGATATCAAAAAATAGCTTATAATTCACTCTTATGACTTAGTGGTTTTAAATTTAACTCAATAAGATAGTCCAGTATCTTGGTTATTTTAGAGGATTAAGCCAGAGCTCTGAATCTGAGCTGAATAAGCCGTATTAACTGATGTCATATTTCTGATAAGGAAAATGCTATGCTTTTTGACTAGAAGCTAAAAAACATTTCCAAGGAAATAACAGAATGCTGCAACATCCAAACTAGTTCTTGGGAAGTTCACGATTCTAAAATTATAGAGGTTTTTCTTGAACTGGCATAACCACTGGTAATACTAAAATTGCAAGGGAAAGACATAAGTTTATTTAAGAGAAGGAAATTACAATAATTGAAGAGTATAAATTATATATATCTTAATACACAAAAGATATAAACAAGTTATCTGAGAAAGTCTAGTATCATTTAGAATACATAGTCCCTATTAAATAGTGCCAGATTTTCTTCTCCTGGCTCAAAAAACACATGACAGCCTTTTATTGATCCAGCATCATATTCTGATGAGCAGAACGGATCTCTGCTATGTCCTATACATCTAAATTTGAAATCAGAAGAGAAATTATACATTGCTAGTACAATTCCTACCCTGTATACATAATTGAGCTTATCCTTCTAAATAACTGCTATACTTAGGCAGAGTTAGAAAGTGAGCAAAACAAATTCTGGAGATGCATTTTTGGCAGCTGTTAACATTTAGGATGAGTTGATTTAAGATTGGGTTTGGCTTACCGTGAAGAACTAGAGCAGTTTTACAATTTAGAAAGAAATTTAGTTTCTGTTGTTTGAATTCTGGACTACTAGCTTTTTAAGATTATCTACTGTTTAAAAAATAAAATTGCATCGTTATGGCCAAATTACATTACATTAGCTGATAATTTATCCAAACATTTATGTAAATACTGAGAGCAAACACAATTCAAGGAAACTGAAATTTGCTTCTTATACAGTCAAGATTTAATCATCTTGGTGCCTAGAAGCTTGCCTCTAGTTACTTTTGCTGGGGGAAACATCTGATGTATATGATCTTTAATTTGAAGTACTCCTAAGCTATTTTTGCAGCTCTCAGCACTATTGTACCACTGCAGGTTTCTTTGTACCTGGCGTAATTGCAGGCTTTAGAATACACCATGATGCCCCTGTAAAAAGGTTTCCCCACCTGCTTTTCCAGCTGTAACCTTTTCATGTTTTTGTGAGCTACTAGCTTAATTTTCTGCAGCAGCCTTTTCACATTCGTCTTCTCAAATAAACTTTTCTGCTTTTAAGGTTGATTGATTTTCACTCCGTTCCACTGTATTTTTAAATGTCCTGGTTAGAGATGTCAGCCTAGCAGCAGCTTTCACTTCATCTTTGATTTTGTGTTTACAGTACTTGCCACCTTAATTCTGCCTAGAGGAAATGAATTCAGGTAGGGGTTTATAAATACTGAAATGGCCTGTGCTGTCCATTCCCATTGTAGGAAGTTCTGCCAATAAGGCAGTAATTCTGCTGCAGATCAAGCATGAGCTATTGAGAGATTACTGTTCATTTGTTTCAGTGAAAAAAGAAAAAAACCTGATGTTTTCAAGATACTTTTTGAGGTGGACAATCCAGGAAGCATAGACATTCAAAGCAGTAGTTTTAAAATAAAAAGTCACTGAGAATGTTGTGGCATAGTGTGACAGAATGGAGAACAGGATAAAAGGTGTTATAGGAATGGATTAAAAAACCTTCTTGTGTATATAGACATAACCAGGAGGAGCAGCTGGAGGGGGGAAGGATCAGCATCAGTCATCCAATTTGGATTACAAGGTATATCTAGGTTGGACATGATTGACCTCTGATTCCATTGTATTCTGAGCTACAGTTTTTACACAGAAATGAATTCTTTGGGGAATTAAAGCCTGCACAGATCCTATATTTCAAGATTTTTCATTCAATATGTTTGCGTATCTTTCAGCAAGTGGTAGCTTAATTTCTTCTTGCAATTTTTTCTTTATATAAGAATATATTTATAAGAAAAATTAAGCAACTAGGTTTTTCACACAAGTTATTGCATGAGACAATACTAACATACTCAAGAAGTGCTACATGATTTCTTCACCAGCAAACATTTGATGGCCAAACAAAAGGCAGATACACCCTAATTGCTCACCAGAAATTAAAATGAAAGCATAAAAATGGCATAATGTGAATATTTGCATAAAAATAGCACAATTAAACATTATCAGAATTTCTGTTATATGTTACAAAAGTCTAAACATTGTTTTAATGCTTTGTAGATATGCATTCATGGCATATATCTGGACAAGCAGCATTTAACATCAAAGTTTAGTCCAAAACAATGAAATTCTATTAGTCTAGCAACGTGTAGTGATAAATAGTGTACTTATTAGATGAGTTGGCTGTGTTTCAATCAACATAAAGAGCTAAATGCATAAAAGATGGGTAAATGCATTTACAGTGGGTAGTGCCTAACAAAAGAAGAAAGAAGAGACATAAATACGTGCTGATGTAAGCAGAGGATGCAATGGGTTATCTTGAAATATGGTTGATGGACTAAAAACAGTCATTGGGGGATAGCAATGGATGCAAAATAGTACAGGTTGCAGGATGCTATTTTGCAGAAATGAAGCAGGAGCATCAGTGTCGAAAGGCACACCCACACATCAAATGTCTCCAGCTTCTGCACTTAAAATGTCTAAACTGCAAATTTATGGAATGACATAATTTTGATTAAGTGAAACTGCTGTAATAACTGTTCACTGGATCACTAATGGGAGGACTTGACATAGGGTTATAAGTTGTTTTATAGTTAAAAATGCATTTGGTGGTTGTCTGTACATTGATCTATAGGGTTCGTATCACTTTCCTGTGAAATTTTGCAGATTTGCATGTTCCCTTCTTTTCAGCCAGAGTCTGATGTGTGAAAATTTAGTGGGAAAGAGGAAACATAACCAGTTGATAAGCTTGGCTCTTCTGTCAGCTCTTCATAGCACCATAAGCAAGCTTAGTAGCCTATCACATGGTGCAGGAATGCTTTCACCTCCAAAGTGAAAACCAGTGTCAGCTTAAAAGGCTTGTGATGACGAGGAGAGAGCAGAGAGCCTGCTCTCAGAGGCTTGGGAGCAGGCTCTTCTTTCCACACCAGCATAAGGATTTAATAGAGCAATTTCATGACTGGCAGAGAAAACCTGATGGCACACTCACTCCTCTCTGATAGAGCAGCTTGGGCAGGATATGCGTTGGGGTTTATTTTAAGTAACTAAATAAAAGCTTCAGAAAAATTACAAATATTAATCAACAGCCTAACCAACTGCTTATTTTTCGAGAATACTTTTGTGTATTTCCAGTTTAAATGCAGCTTATCTCTGTGAAGTGAAATGATATGGCAGCAGTGCTTTTGTGATACAGCATTGCTGACAGTCACCTGATTTGGTCAGGCCAGTGAGAGCCAGTGAGCCTCTTGCTGGCCTCTCTTTCTTTCTTTCTTTCTTACGAGGAAAAGCTGAGACAGTTGGGCCTATTTAACCCTGAGAAGCCTGAGGGGTGCCTCTTTAACATATGCAAGTGTCTGAAGAGGGAGTCACAAGGAGATGGAGCCTGGCGCTTCTCAGTGGTCCCAAGCAATAGGACAAGAGGCAACAGGCAGAAACTGATGCACTGGAAGTTCCACCTGAACATGACAAAAAGCTTCTTTACTGTGTGGGTGACCACACACTGAAACAGGTTGCCCACTGAAACAGGTTGCCCAGAGAGATGTGGAGTCTCCCTCACTGGAGATACTCAAGAACTGTCTGGATGCAATTCTGTGTGATGCACTCAGGGATGGCCCTGCTTGAGCAGGGAGGTTGGAACTGGACTCACTGTGGTACCTTCCGACCTGATCCATTCTGTAATTCTTCCCCTCCCAGATTACAAAAGTGTCATGTGGGGGTGAGGCTGAGTTCTGTTTTGTCCTCCTCATTTCCTGAGGTGAGAAATTTCTTCACTTATGCCCTAAACACCTTGTGAGAAATAGTCATTATTACTGATGGGGACTGCCTCCTCCTACCTGTCATATTTGTTGGGAATGTGCTTCATGGTCTACACAGGGCTGAACTGAGGAGCTTTGTATGAGAGTGGAAAGATGCCCAGAGCACTTTTCTGTCCACAGTCCCACAGGACTGCCCACTGGAGCTTGGTATGGGTAAAGGTAAATGTAAATCTTGTTCCAGGAGGATGTAAAGATGTCAGATGTTGTCACATATTTCAGCCAGCATATTGTGGAGGTAAGGAGATACTGGGTCCTTCTCTCCATTGGGACCTAAGAGTGTAACAACACTTTTAACACAGGCCAAATCAGGACTTCAGTTCTTGGAATAAATGACAATCCTTTTTATTGGTGGTGTGATTAAGGATCAACAAAGAGTGTCTAGTAGTTTTAAGTGGAAAACATTTTCTCCCTTCTCCACTCCTCTTTATTATTATTTGGATCAAATCACATGTACTGGCTTCATTACAAGCATGTTTAAAGGTTTCAGTTAACTAAGTTATAGGAGACATTTCCAGAGTAATCTAAGAAATTTTAAAAACTGAAGTCACATTGAACTCATACATCTTTTTGTCTGATATTAAAAGGTATATTCTGTCTAGGCAATGAATTTGTTCTCTTGTCCAAAAAAGAGAATATATTAAAAATCTTATCGGAAGAGAAGGGCAAAGGATGATTTCAAATGTGTCTACAGTTTTCCTGACATTTTTCCAATGCCACAAAACCTTCAATTAAGAATTACTATATCTCTTTTGAAGTGCATTTCTGGGATATGGCTACACCTGCAAAACATATGTTGCACTTATTTAGCTCAGTTATGATCGGATTTTAAAATCTTAATATACTGAGACCAGGTGGTTGTTCTAAATTGCTCCCAGTCAATATTTTGTGGGTTTAATTTGGAAATGCCACAGGGATTCATCCTACTCTTGTATTATTTCTGATCTATCACAGTGTTTGCTAGTGGGTGGCTGTCATTTGTTGACATGACATGTTTGTTTTATATGGGTCTGCTGATGTTATGCAACTTCATTTAGGCAGTTACACTGTCAAAAGAAAAGTGATAAAAGACCTGTGAGAAATATTTATTATGACCTTTTCATTATTGTAAAAAATGTTTCTGTTGCTTTTCTTTGTTATGCTCTAATCATTCTGCAGAATCATCATATTTTACATCATAGAATTCAGGTACATTTTTGCCTGTATCACTCTGCTTAAATATCAGAGTAATTGAGGTTTGAAGTTAACATTAATCAACAGCTAGTCTTTACAGGTAGTGAAGTATATGCTTACATTTGTAATGGGAATGAATGTAAAATCCTTCATATTGCAATAGTAAAAAATGTTCGGTTTGCAATGTCGACCTTGCATAAACAAAACCGCAAAATTTGTGACAGAAATCTTAATGATGGAATTCTCTTCATGAGTGATATTTGGCTGTAGGGAGTTAAAGCAAGGTCAGCTTTCCATAGAGCATAAAGCTGCTCCTGGAATAGGGCAATGAACAGGTAGTGCAAAGAATGAGTTTTCCCACACCACGGGGTTGTTGAATTCCGGAACTGTACACACAGAAATAACTTCCACCTCTGTATTTGTTAATAAGCTGTACACATATGAAAACCACGGAATGTGAATGAAGTAGTGCAAATGTCAATCCTTGAAACAGTTCAAGCACATATATACCTCTGTTCTGCACGGAATATTTATGGACTCTGTTGTTGGACATTCACGTATTTGCACATGGACCAGATGTTTGAACCTATATGGCCAATATATTTATTATCTAGACATGTAACTGCAGTTTGAATATATATTTTGCATAACTTTCCAAAGGATGACTTAGACGTTGACTTATGACAGCACCTTTGTTGACTTTCAGTAATGACTTCATATTGCTATTCCAGAGTCATCAATATACATACTGCATTCATTTCTGTGCTTCAGTAATTTCAGGTGCAGTATGATGTTTGTTCAGCTGTGCTTGCCATCTTTAAAGTACATTAATGTACTCTGAGAAGGCAAAGTGACTGGCACAGAAATGAATAATTGCAGTAATGACTAGTTGTTATTCTTGTTTATTTTGGGGAGTATTCTAATTAGCTGTTCAGTAAATGGCTACTTCCTATACATAGCTGACATCTATATTAATTCCTGAGGTAAGACACGTTTGATTTAATACTGAACCTTTCACCTCACCTAGAAATAGTGTTGACTCCTATACATACCTGTTCTGTAACCATATGCCAATGCACTACTACTCCCACTGCTACCAGGCTCTGGCAGGTCCTAGAACAACATTAAAAATACTGTGGAAGACAGTACAGACTGAAATTACTCCATCCTGTGAATTAGGAATGATTCCATCTTCCCTTTCTACTCCTGTAACTTGCATTCAACTTTAGTTCAGGAGCCAACACAAATGTCCTCCAAATCTGTAGCAAAATAGATCCTTTCTGGGTGAGAATCAGCAATGGTGTTAACTTGCCTGTGTGAAATAAGAATGCTGTTGAAAAAGTGGATTGGCAAAGAATTGCAGTGGTTACATATAAGCAGAAATCTTATTTTGGAGAGTAGAGAAATAAGGTAAAATGGCAGAGGATATTAGTGCCTGGCCACTGGGCTGGAAATATACTGAAACCTAAGGTGTTGATCAAGTATTCACTTGTCAAACGAAAAGGACCGTGGATGAGTCTGTCACTCTTAAGAGCTAAAAGGTATTTCAGTTCAATTGCATAAACTATATTTAGCCATGACTGATGAGTCAATACACAAGATGTCGTAATGAAAATCAACATGAAAAAAGGGTTCGTCTTGTTTTCTTGCCAGTCTTTAATGTTTTTGATCATCCTCTATCTGTCTATTGATTTGATGGCATGATTTTCCAAAATGCTTTCCTTCTTCCTGTTCTTCTTGGGGTTCATGGAGGATATGGCTTTATCATTTGCATAAAAAGGAATAGGAGGTTTTCATCTTTACTTTTATCTGACATGAGGCATTAAACTACAAGTCTTCAAGATTCTCAGATCTTTTTTAGTCCATTTGAACTAGAAACCTCTTTTTTGGTGATCTGAAGATAAGTAAAGTTTGGTAAATGAAGACATACAGGTTTAACAACATTCTTCTTCCGCTTGTATCATGTATTTTTGTACTAGTCATTTTGATTTATTTGCTGTTTTGGAAGGATTTTGCATAGAATTTTTAAGAAAAGGGAAAGAGATGGCACTGGAGGGTTTCGGCTGAAGTAGTGTTTCTGCTTTTAGACCATGTACTTCGGGGAGGATTGGGACCTGCAGGATAAAGATCAGAAGAAATTATTGAGAGAAAAGGCTTAATTTACAATAATTGCTTAGTGAAAAAAGAAAATTAAGAGGAGATACTATAACCTTTACTTAATCAGAAGGTTAAGAGGAAGGGAACTTACTTTTCCATTCTATAAAGGGTATGATAAAAACTAGTAGGATTGCTTTTCAGATATTAAGTTGTGGTAGGGTGGTTGATAAAACAGCCATCTGCAGTTTATCCCAGGTCGTTTGTGGCTTTTCTATGATCATGAGGAAAGAAGGGGCAAAGCACAATCGAAATGACAGTGTGAAAGAAGTCGGTGTGGGAAAAGAAGTTAATTGTCTGAGGTAGAGGGTTGTTTGAGGGTTTGGCTATACAGGAAGATTTTGTGAGGCCCTGGAAATTTCATTTTTAAGAATTATTGCTGTAAAAAATGTTTTTAGAATTAATTAAGAAGTGAAAAATAGAGTTTATAGAATTGTTTGGGACTCCTTGTTCTTTAGAGTGATGTTTTGTTAGTAAGTTTTGCAGTTCAGCAATATGCCAATCCTGAGTCTCTAGTTAGCTGGGAGGGTGGTTCACATTTGACATATGCAGCGGACCTGTCAGTTTGCAGCAAAAAACAGGGCAGATCATGTTTCCAGTGTTAATTTACGCTTGACATCTTATTTATACCTGGGAAATGCTGTTATAAAATATTAGAACACAAATAATGCTGGCACAGCAGGGTTTTCAAAAAGACACTTGTGTTGAATTTCTTCCCACAAAGTTAAGAAATAAATGCATCTAATATTAGAAAACTCTATGCTAATTGTAGGAAGATGCCACACTAGTTACAGTATTCTCAAGCCATTGGTTTTTTCCCCAGGGAGAAAGAGACAAGACCTACTGAGCACTAAGAGTAATGAGACTTCTTCAGTCACAGTAATTATGTTCCAATTTAGATAAAATTTCAGTGTGTGCTTGAAATATTTCCGTTTTATTGTCTGTGTGTATTTAAAGCAGTAGAACTCTGTGTTACAATCATCTCTAAACACCATGCATTAAGAAACTGTAGCATTTAGTCTAACTTGCTTCCAGTGTCCAGAGGATTCTATTGAAACTTTTATCTGAACTTGAAATATTAAAAAGTAAGTCTTTACTGATACAAAAGTATCTTACTCCTGTGGGTAAAAATTGTTGACTTTCAGTCCTATCAGTCCTTCTAGAGGTTTCTGTGGTGCTGTGGTTGGGAAAGGGGGGTATGTGCTGATTTTACTGAAGACCAAAAATATCTGATATTTTGTCCATCCTTTTGGGGGACCAGTAACACTCCCTAAGAGTCCTCATATGATTTCCTTCAGTAAATTTGAATGCTGCATTACTGTTTCATGGTAGATGTCATTCTGGATCTCCCTTAAAAAGCAAAAAAGGTCAGTAACAGGTGTTTGCATAACTCTGTGCCCTTTCAGAAGACCTTAGGATCCAAGGACAAGTGCAAAGGTAATTTCCCCTGCAACATTTTGATTTCTATAGATTCGTTTCAAGCCTCCTTGGAATGCTTGAAAGCAAGTCACATAGGGATATCCAGTTATGGTCTTAGTGGAAAGTCTCCAATCCTCTAACTCACCTGCTAGATTTGCTCCTTAATTTCTGTTGCATCATGATAATTGTGAATGTATAATACAGCAAAGTAGCTCTATTTAAGAAAAAAAAAAAAAAGTAGAGGTAGAGGCCTTTTCAGTGTATTTGAGTAGGAAAAAAGATCAGTCCTTTTACCACCAAAAAAGCATCAGGAAGTAAATTACATCTTCCGAATTGGTTTTGCTCCCTCAAAGTTGAAATTTCAGTAGTTATAACTGAAAACTCCCAGGCATAACACAAGATTTTTCCAGGCAGCTAAGTAAGCTTTAGATACAGCACATGATAGTCACAGTGGACCTGTCATAGTTTAAACATGAAATAAAGTGAGCAGTGCCAACTCAAGACATTCAAAAACATCCATCAAGCTCCAGAAATCCTTGATTTATGTTTCTTTTTATTCAGCTTCTGGTACCCAAGTTTTGGGACTCCCTTGGATCTTGTTTTCACACAACTGATGATTAGAGGCTTACTTTATTTTTAATGCTGAGTGAGTTTCTCACATTCTTTATCACATACTATAAAATATAACTATGCTGTTAAACCAAAATGGAGTTTTTGCTAAGTGTGCTGAGGTGGCACTCCTTGAAGAAGCTGTGTATGTCTACTAAATGAATTGTGATTCTGTAGTACAGTTAATTTATAGTTCATCTGAAGATGTCTTGGAGATAATGGCTTGATTCATTAAGGCAGATGACAAATGCAATAGCATCAAATGTAGGGGGATGTTTCTCTTAAAAAGGTGAATTAATTACTTCCCTTTTATAGAGATATTTTTGTTAAACTCTTTAGGAAAAGAAGCCCTTCATAAAATTGATAGACTCCATATGTTTCACTTATAAATTAAAATAAAATTCTTAATAAATTCACTTTAAGAATTTTTACAAGTCCACCTTCTCTAATTAAAAAACAGCTCATAGTAGAAATCCAGACAAAGCAATATATATTCCCCACCTGTCCAGCAGAAAACATTGAAACACAATACTGGGGTGTGGGCAGAGGAGTAATTCACTACTAAAAAGGAAGAAGAAAGCTTGAAGTCTACAGATTGCTTAGGGAGAACTTTCTTCACTCCAGGCCATATCTATGTAGACAGCAGATGGAATATTTTATAGACAGAGAGGTGCATATATAGTACATTTCTGCAGGCATCAAACAACAGCATGAAACCTTTTATATTACAGGATGAAAATAGTTATTGATGAAAAAGAAAATCGAAAAGATTGGCTTCTGACTTAAAATCAGGAAAAGGGTCTGAGAAACAGAGTTGCTGTCTCTTATAATTACAAAATGTAGTTCATTGTTTTGCCATTTCCCCAGTCTCTCTGAAGACCTTTGACCAGTGTTATGATCTCTCTGCTTCTCTGCCAGGATAAGCAAACAAATAATTACACTCTTGGGGGATTTTCTAAACATTGGATCCAGTTTTCTTCTTCTGTTTACTTCATATCAAAGTTACTCCTGTCAGTCCCTCAAGCTGCTTCTGGCTCAACTGCCTGCAAGTGAGAGAATAGGCCGTCATGTCTGATGATACTCTTAATACACACGAAGTCGACAGAAAAAGGAGCCAAGGAGAATTCCACTCCAGAGCTGACACGACTTGATCACTTTGATGTGTATTAGCTTTCTTTAAACTACCCTTAGAAAATGACAATTCAAAGTCCAATTTAATACTCTCAGTGCTTGTGGGTTCTTTTAACTAAATATCCCTCTTAAATCTTGTAGGACATGCTCTTAAACACATTTTTTGCTGATTAAAGAATCAGCATGATACTGACATAGAATTCACTGTTAATAAATTCAGTTCCGTATAAAAATTTTTAAACCCTTTCAGTGTCAGAAGACTTCAAGTCACATCATGTGACAAAGTATAATGCTGTTATCAAGTATACAGTTTTGATGTCTGAAGGGACAGCAGATGAGTTGACAATTGTCCTGTTTCCATAATCTACTGGAAACAGTCTAATCACTTTTTTATTTGTCATTATTCCAGGACTATGACAAGTCTACACCAGTATTTTCAGGTTTACTTTCAAGATAGCAGTAAAAGTAGCTTTGTAGTGGCTTATGTCACAGTGTCTCAGGTCTTCATTTTGCAAGTTAAAAAAAAAATGAGTGTTGTGAATGTTGAAAATTTCCTGAGAGTCAGGTGGGATTTATTTTGTTTGCAGCCATTATCATTAATACTTGAGCTTTGCAACACAAGTAATGGTTCTCTTAGGCAATGCAAGACTGCTATTTATCCTTTTTCCAGTGGGATCCCTTCTAGGAGAAGGGAGAATCTTGTATTGCAGTGGGAGACATTATATATTTTTTCTTACGTGTTTTTGATTATTTAAAAATATTAGAAAAATATCTTCAGTGAAATTATAATCCGAGGTGCTTTTAAATTGGAGAAATGTATTTTGAGTCTGCCTTCTTAAAATTACCTCATAGCTGCAAAAGAGAAAAATCAAAGGATATGCCTTTCAGGAGAAGAAGAAATAATCTGTGTGCCACTGATTCTGGTTTGGACCTTCAGATTTCTATCATTTAATATTCTCAGTTGCTCCCATTCATTTCATATACAGCATTAAGATAAACAGCACAGCCAGAGCATGTGATTTTATCTGAACCAGAGCTGCGGAAGAGACACAGACAGTCCTTGTTATTATCCCTGTTATTATGTACAAAGATACATTTGATAGGAAGCCCAGAAACCATAAATTTCAGTTCCAGCTCTCCTCCTAATTGCTGTTAATATTTCTATTTCCTTCACATTACACATGGTTCATATTTCTAACTTTGACAGTATCTTTCAGTGGTTCATTTTCGCAAAATATTGGACAGCTTCTTCAAGGTCACTTTAAGCAGAGCTGGGAACAGACTTCAGATTTCTATTGCATTGGCATTAAGACTCATTTGCTTTGCCAACCCTGCAAAAGGATTATGGAAAATAATTTTTATACTGCAAAACATTTGCACTAAGAAGTGAATTTGGATGGTGTTATAATGTTCATTTTTATGTTTTCAGCTAAGAAAACCTATTTTTCTGAAAACAGTTTTGTATTCATTTGAATGTGTGTATTCAGAGCCTGTTATGGAATCTTTTGCCCATTTCTTATAAGCAGGACATCTGCTGATGAAAGCTACTAAAAATGTTAACATTTGAGTTAATAAGCTCGTCTTTCATCTCATTTTGAAAGATGCAGCAGAAGTTTTTTAAGGACATGAGATGTCTCAGGCTATTTCTAGTCATGCATAAAGCCCTTCCCTTACAGGTCCAGTTTGAATCCTGCACAGCTCAGTGTTTGAAGTGCCACTACCATCTAACAGGTATTTGGAATTTCTATGAGATGAGTTTCGGTTAATTTGAGAATTTCCAATTCACTGTCCAAAGGGCTTTGTTAGTTCTTCAGTGCAGAAGCATCCCTTTCGTGTTTGCTGGGTTCCTGGCCCAGCCCAATGAAACCTTGATTCCCTGCTAAGAGCTCCTGCCTCTGGAGGCATATTAAACTGACTGCCTATTTGCAGGGAGTGGCAAAGGGATTATTGCTATACTTATAGGAAATGAGGTGGAGAATTAGAAGATAGAGAAAAGAATTCTGGCTTGACCTTCTTTAAAGCCTTCATAATTGGAGGTTTTTTGCCTCGGCTATTGATTTTTGGGTCTGACTTATGCTTAAATCACTCTGCCTTGGCCATTCTCTTTTCAAAAAACACACAGAGAAAGGAATGAAGTTCAAAGATGATGCTGTTACATCAAATGAGGCATTTGTTACACCATCATTGGGCAGATTTAGCTCAATCTCCCTTCTCCCTAATCCATCTTTCACATTTCCTTTGGCTATTAACTGATGTGGCTATTTCAAGGCCCCAACTATACACTGTTCTCATGTAATCAATATAAACAGGTATTATTTTGCATATTAGATAACTAAAATTAGGTAGGTTTAAATTCAAGTCACACATCTCAGCAGTCCCTTCTAGAACCAAAATCAAGGGGGTGACTTCTCCATACAAGAAAAATACAAGAAAGGTAGAACATCAGTACTCTGAAGCCATTGCTCATTACAAAATAATTCTTTTCCTTTCACAAAAGCCCTTCACCACTGCAGATAGGAAGCTGCAAAATAGGAGAGGAGTGAAATTGGCACCATGCAGTAAGTAGGGTCATCAAGATGATTAGGGTTTGCAAGGTGGGAAGGCTGAGAGCTGGGTTTGCTCAATACTGCTGAGAAAGGAGTGTGAAAGTATTGATATTTTCAACTTTACCAGTTGACAGAGAAATTCCATTTTGATGTTAGGGAAAATAATTTACAGGTAAGGTGGTGATTAAATATTGGAGCATATCTCTGAGAGAGACTGTGGCATCTCTATCCTTGGAGATACTCAGAACTTGACTGGACATGGCCCTGAGCAACATGATCTTACTTTAAAGTTAGATTTAACTTTTAAGATGCCCTTGATCTGACCAAAGGGTTGAACCAGATGACTTTCAGAGGTCCCTGCCAGCCTAGATTATTTTATGACTCTGTCCCCCGAAGCTGCCTGACTTGGCAGAGCAGAGCTGTGCTGCAGCCAAAAAGGAACTGCTCTTGTACAGCATGTCCCTGCCTTGCCTGCCCTGGGCCGCTGCCCCATGCTGGGCTCTTATGTTTTTCTTGCTAAGTGTGGATGGGAAGAGCAGATGTCAGCTGAACCACAGCACCCTTCTACAGCTCCCGGGATATCATCAGCTCTGTGGTACAACCATTATTATTTGTGCAACAGAGAACTGAATGTGGAGAGTCAATGCCTTTGAATTCATCATAGGAACTTTGATCTTTCTGTTTGAAAGTACTTTGACAGCTTCTTTTAAAACATCTGACAAAAATAGCTCAGTCTGGAAGCCAGCAGGTGTTTAGGCACTTTTTTATTGCATATATTAATAAAAAATTAGTCATTTGTGTTAATCTGTGTTAGGCTGTTACAGATCTGCTTTGTACTGCATTAAAGAAATATTAGCCAGGAATACTCAACATCTCTATGAGGAAAGCTTCACCGTGTTCAAATATGACATGGCAACACATTTATGTCAATACAGATAAGGGCTTAATAAAATGGGGAAAGGTGAATTTCCTTTCAATATTCAGACATGGACATATGGTGTCAAACAATTAATTGCACTGAGAAGCAGGACTCTGTGTTCTGGGCTGCCATAGACAGCATAAAAAGCTACAGAATTTGGCCCATAGTCTTGAGGAAAAAATAAAATGCAGGTAAATAAGATGCAGGTAAAACTTCTTATATAAATATCTGTGTCAAGTTCAATGTTCTCTTTCTATTACGCCACCACATTTTCCAGCAGATGTGTAGCTCTCTATGATACATTTCTGTCCACTTGCTAGTCCAGCTTTCATTGTGCTTCCTTTGTGTTTGCTGGAGAAAAAGGAGATAAGGATGGGACAGCTAACATGAAAGCCCCAATTTTTACTTATTTTAGTATTTAGAACAGAGAATAAAAAGTCGCACTTCAAAGGCTAGATAAATGTTTTTTAATGTTATTCAGCCACAGCACAGAATTACGTCAGTAGCATGTTTTCCAAGATGCTTTGTTGCATTTAATGTGAATAGGCTGTAGAAAATATATAAAGACATGAGGATAAACAACCCTTCTTTTTTCCTGAGCACACCTGTCAGCAAAAGGATGATTTAAGGCCTTTGCCCAGAGAAGCAGGGCCTGGGTGCTTGACACATCACAGGAAGCCTCTGCTTTCTAAAACTGTGCAGTCTTTGATTTCCACTCCAAATATCTTGCAGTGTCAAACAGACAGATTTGGATTCGAGCTCCATTGCAAGTATTTTGTCTGATCCAAAGTGCTGAAACTGACAGGGACAGATACACTTCCATGAGAGTATAGACATACAAAATTGCACTGGCTATACTTTGTAGTGTTTTGTAAGTACAACAAGATGGAATTTTGTATCTTTTCAGTCCTATGATTTTAACCAACAATATTTATTTTTATGTTGTTTTTATGTAAATTCCTTATGATCAGAGGATAAAGGCGCCTCCTAGACTTCGTAGCAGAAATCAAATTTTTCTAGATGCCCTGAAAAGTACTGAAGAAACTGAAGAAAATTAGTGTAAGAATGATGTGTCCCATGAGGTATTAAGTACAATATGTTTAAGGGAATTTAGAAGAGGTGCATGTGCAGAAGGAATCAGGGATATTGTCAGTTTATGCCTCATTTACTTGATGCTTTTCCTTTCATACTTTTTTTTTTAATTGGTTTCATAGAAAAGAGGCAAACTTGAAAAAAACATGTGTGATACAGTGCACCACCTTTTCTCTGAAAGCATGTAAAGAGCTTGCTTTTTTTGTATAAATTTTCCAGACTTTACGTTATTAATTGCAAATTTTTGTATACTAATAAGGAGTTGAGGTGGTGACTGTATAGGTCACCAGAAGAAAATCAAGAAAGTTGACACTGAATCATTAACATTGCCATATGTTTACAGCTTTGTGTTTGAAAGGAGAATTTTCTAATGATGACCTGATTCTGGCAGCATGTCTGTTTTCCACCATCTTTTGCAAGTGGAACTCAAAATCAAACAAAACCAAAATGTTCAGATTACTTAAATTTTTCTGTTTAGAATACTGGAGACTGTTTTCTCTCAGGCATGAATCAGAGGTTGAACTCAAGTTGAGGGAACTGAGGATGTTACTAATTGAAATACTGTAAGTTAGCCTGCTTGGCTTGAAGCTGTTCCTCAAAAAGGGCACAGCTTAGGTCTCACTCTTTATTTGTACCTGCCAGCCCCACAAAAATGTCTCAGACAGTGTCAATGTTTAGACTATTCAAACTGGCACAAGCTGCTTTTGTTTAGTTACCTGAATCCTATTTCTTACTGCACCACCTGGGGGGCTGTTAAGGTACCAAACTGAATTTTCCCTGCAGATTTCATGCTTAGCCACCAGCAAGTTTCTTCCCTATGTTGATGTTTTTCTCCAATTCCATGAAAGGTCCTAATATTTTACTGTTCCTGCTATTCATTTGTCTTGATTAGATCAACTGGAAGGATCCTGTGGAAAGATCTTGGGATTTCGGGTGTGTGATCTTAGCTGTGGATCTCTCTTGTGCTAAAGTAATATAAACAGTAGTAAATTAGGGAAAAGACAATAAACCATTTGAGAAAGGAGCTCTTTGTTCTGATATTTGTAGATGGAGCTCTTGGGATTCAAACTGCCCTAAACTGTTAATGTCAATACACCCTACGCAGGAGTTGTGTAGGCTAATTAATATTAATGGTGTTAGGAAAAATAAATCAATTACTTCTGTATGAAAAGTGAGTTTATGTTCTTGAGTGCTATAGGAGCAATTTTGTACTTAATACGTTAATTTCTACTAAAAGGAGGTTTTAATTAATTTAGTGAACTGTTCAGTGGTCTTAGTGATTCTGATTATTTTTACCCTTACTAGCTCCACTGAAAGCACTTTTAGGTGTTTGTGTGACGCTGTTTGTGTCAAGCTCAGCAGTGGTATTTCCATTTTGGAAGAAGATAAAAAGGGACATACCAGTCTTGCAAAGTTGTCAAGACAGTTTACCAGCCTGTGTGCAAAATCTTTTTCTGCATTTTCTACTATGATGATTGAAGAAAATGTTTTCTATCAGTGTCTCAGCCTACTTCTTTGTAACACAGGTCTTAAAAATTGTCACTTAACATGTAGCTGTTTTGAGGAAATACATGCTGAAGTTAAATATTAAGATCTTCAGATGAAAATGCTATATTTGTCCTCCTAATTACTGTCATTGCTTTAATTAGTAAGATCTTGGCTTTGAGCTATGACCTTGAGGTTAAAAAAAATATTAATTATCAGTCTTTGAAAAATGCTAATTAACCCAGTCAACCATTAAATTGTTTAGATTACATTTGATAGTATTTCATTAATATAAAATATAAACTCAGACATTTTTAATGTCTGAAATGTCATTTAAATTAGCCTTTACTCCTAAATAATGTTTTGTATTTTAAAACAGCTTTTTTCTCACTAATGTAGATATTCTCATGTGCCTTGAAAAATGTTTGTTATGTAAGACATTTTACTAAAATCCAAATTCAGCAGAATACTTGGGAATTTCAACTTCTTATTTGCAAATTAGTGTTTGCTAGTTTACTGATCAGTGTTGGATTCCTGTCCAGGACTGAATGACTGTTTAATTAATCAGTGTTGGAGCTTCTCTCTGTGGTATGGAAAGACAGCCACAGTGTTGTCCTCTGTAGATTTCTTTGTGAGATTTGGTGTTGGGACTATTGGGGCACTATTTGGGTGAAAGGGAAGAGATCTGTTGTCAGAGAAGAGCATCATTAGGGGACCATATGGTTTGGGACAGCCTAGAGGCACTGCAGATCAGGTATATGCTCCACAGAGGATAAAAAAAGACCATTGAAAAAGGACTGATCCCAACCAGAATTCAGCCCACAGAATGATGGATTAAAACCAGTCTTACTCCCATCTTAAAAGGAGTGCACAGTCCATTCCTGTACCACACAATGGGGCAGTACAGAACCCTCTGGTTGCTCTCAGTGTGTGTAACAGGAGGCAGAAACTGCTGGGAGTGTTAGTCCTTAGAAATAATAATGTGCCATGGTTCCCTAAAGGAGCCTGTGTTCCTGTCAGGCTTTCTGGTACAAGTGCAGAGTGTTTGGGTTTGCACCTGCCCTGTGTTTGATCCCATCTTCTCTGTAAGGGGCTCTGCACTTCCAGCACACCGGTGCCTCCTGTACCAACAGCTCACAGAGCAGGTGGGAGAGAATTGCTGGGGTTTTTTCCAACTACCATGGCAACTTAGCTCTCTAATGATAGAACTTACTTTCCTTTACCCTATTCTTAATGGGGCAGGGGGAAGCAGAGCAGAGGGAAACAGGGGAGCAGAGGAAAAAAATTACCTTAAAAATGAAAAATACCCAATTGTAGTCCCTTCACTAGTAAAAATATAGTTTATTAAATAAACTATATTCAGAAATATGTAAGTTGTACATTTCCCTGCCACAGAAGACTGTCATATTACTTTTTAATTGCTGGATGTTTTCAGTCAGGGGCTGTGAGAAGGAAGCCTTCCCATTAAATTTCGAGAAGTTAGGCACATAATGTGGTTAGCCTTTCTCACTTCATCCAAGAGTCACTGAGCAGCCAGCTTCAACTGAAGTAAGCCTGTTTGTGCAAGCAAATCTTCTTTCTGAACACTCTCCTTTTTCCTTAAAAAATAAGAGATCCTTCAAGAGGTTAGACTTCCTAGTTGCATCATTAAAGAGAAAAATCCAGCTGCTTTGCTTTTAGTGATCATTGTGGTCTCTGCATAGAAATCAAAGGAGTGAGGACATGGGGCCTTGCGCCTTGTGACTCTCAGCTCAGTGCAAAACTTGCTGTGTCTGGGTTAAGATGTGCAGAGGAAGGTGTGGCTGAAAACAATTTGGCTGAGCAGACCCTGCTGCAGCATCTCTCAGGCAGGCATGCAGGTCTGCAGTCTGAACACTGTCATTGTGGCTGCCACCCTGTGACCAAGGGGAAAAGTGTTTTGGCTCCCCCAGCCTTCCACAGAGCTGACAGACAAACTTAACTAGTTCTCTGATAATTAAGGGGTGAAAACATCAACTCCCTAGACATGGCCATTAGCATCTTTTATAGTGTGAAGGAAGTCAGTGGTGTGATGGCAGTGTGACAAGCTGTGAAACCATCTTTGGTCCGCAGCGCGGTGGGAGGGTACGTGGGAGTGCTGGAATGGAGGTTAATGAAGGAATGGTGCAATGTAGGGTTCACCAGAGTATTTCTTCCTAGGAGGTATGGTGTAGGTATGCTTGGATGATGAGTGTTTCCTGAGCTGTCCAGATTACCATAAACTATCAATATCCCCCTATGCAGCAAATACAGATACAGTTTTCATCTTGCTGGGGCAGGCAAATTTGCAATTTTAACTCGGAGGAATCTCATTACTCTTATCCCAAAGACTGAGAAATGCTAAAACAAGATAAACAAGGAAAGCTTTCAGCCCTTTTGCAGTAAATGTTGCTTTTACATTTCAAAATGGATTTAATTGAATGGAGGAAATTTGGTTCCAGAAGCCTTGCTATGCAACTGAAACCAAGTGGGGTGATCCTACATTTGATTTTTTTTTTTCAGCTAAAGCTTGTCAAAAGAATAATTTTGCTATGACTGTAGCTTTTTCAAATTAAATATCTGAAGCCTTCTCTATCTTCCTAGACAAGAACAGCACACTGGAAAGTTGCAAATGAACTGAGATAAAATATCATTTGGCAGAAGGAGATGAGCTTGGCAGTAGTGAATGAATGGGATATTGATATTGTTCTTGGCATCATGAGTGGGGCTAGGAAAGGTGGGGTATTTGGGAGTCCACTAAGCACTGCTGTGAGGGGCGCTGTGAACCTGTGATTCACATACCAGTGACAGTGAAGATGTTGGAGATCTGGTGCTTTGTAGAAACATACAGTCTTCAGATGTCACTATCTATAGGGATTAATGATCTAGGCCTTTCCACCAGACTGAGGTCTTTCCTCATGCACTCTGATGAATGCTGTGGCTTTTCAGGGATTGTTCTTCCATTTTTAAGGTGGGGAATAACTTCCCTCACAGAACTTCTTAGAAATTTGATAAAGTTATTACTTCCTATAGCCACTGACCATGGAAAAGGATTGTGTGGGTTTTTTTCTAGTGACTGTTGGTCTTCCTTTTCTTTTTCTCTTTTTCTGAGATACACAATGGGATTCCACATTCTTATTATACCTAACAGAATATTATTAAAATAACATTGAAAACATAACATTACAATAGTTTATAAATTACAGTGTGTCATTCTTACTTTTTGCACTTCATTCTGTCTTCACAAAATAAAATTTGGAAATGGCTTACTGGCTTTTTCAAATGTAGTTATTCAGGAATGTAAAATAGTGTGTAATGTCATTCTTGTCTGAAGAAAATGCTTGTCTAAAGAAACCCATGTCAGCATTTCACCATTCATGTTCCTTGCTGTCCTTCATCTGTTTCATAAAGTAATGTATTTCAGATTCCAGGTCTGTCAGCCCTAATAGGTATTTAAAATTGCAGCTGGACTATTGCCTTCTTACTGGTCAGTCTTTCCTTTAAATGTGTATTTTCAGTGATATCTGAACAAATCAATTTTTTAGACCTCCCATTCATTCTCTTCTAAATTGAATTTAGGCCAAAATCCGTATAAATAGCTTTAAGTGAGTTTTCTTTTTCAACCTTTGTAGATATTTGCTGAGGCCAGAGTCCTGCTGTATGTTATTTTCATTGTTATCATTAGTGACAAAGAGTCTGTGGAGTGCAAACTCCAGTGCAGCTACAATTAGCTGTGCAGACTCCTTTACCCATCCTACCTTAAACTGGATTTTGTAGAGCACAGATCCATTTAGATACAAATATGATGAGTGTATTTTGAGGATTGTTTGTTTCTTTGGGGCTGCTGAATGAATATATGAATATAAATATGAATATATCATGTTTATATAAATCAGTGTTGATGAAGGTGTTTGAAAACTGCACAGCTGGAAATCGTAACTAATTGGACCTCACATACATTTTGGTCCTTCTAGTGACCATGTGCACTTTTGTAGTAGTACTATTCAAGAATAATTTGGGGCATTTTCTTACTTTTTTTCTTTTGAGAAAAGTGAAAGCGTGTTTTGACTTGGATGATGCTCAAAGGCATTTTACAATTTTGAGTTGGAAAAGACCTTCTGTGTATGAGAGAGCTTCCCTGATTTCCTTCCACTCCGTCAACTGGTCCCATAAAAATGTACTTTTAAAATCTACCATGAATCCTTTTTGTTTCTCTCAGAGAACCACACTTGTAGAGGTGGTTTTGCTCCTTTTTTTTTTTTCCAAATTAGATCCAAGTTATATCTCTGGATCCACCAGCACAGGAAGGACATGGACGTGTTGGAGTGAGTCAAGAGGAGGGCCACAAAGATGATCTAAGAGCTGGAACTGGGAAAAGACTGAGAGAGTTGGGGTTGTTCAACCTGAAGATGAGAAGCCTCCAGGCAGACCTTACAGCAGCCTTTCAGTATCCAAAGGCCTGAAAGAGAGCTGGAGAGGGACTTTTTACATGCATGCAGCAATAGGACAAGGTATAATGGCTTTAAACTGAAAGAGGGCAGGCTTAGATTAGCTATTAGAAAGAAATTCTTTACTGTGATGGTGGGAAGGCACTGGAACAGCTGTGGATGTCACATCCCTGGAAGTGTTCAAGGCCAGGTTGAAAGGGGCTCAGAGCAACCCCATCTTGTAGAAGGTGCCCCTGCCTATGGCAGGGTGAGGGTTGGACTGGATGGTCTTCTGAACTAAACCATGCTGTGGGTCTGTGACTAAGGTAGCACTCAGCACAGACAGAACATAGAGAGTTACTTTAAATGTCACGCATCATACCCTGAGGTATCAGTTAAGAGCCAAGCTAGAGGGGCCTGATGAGCAAGACAGACTATTCCCTGAAAGATGCTATTTGCCTCCATATTCATTTTTCTTCCAATAATAACATAATCTATAGTCAGACTAGGCTACCACAGCCTTAGATGTGCAAGTGCAAGAAATTAAGGAAGAAAATAATATTATAGTAGTACATAAGCAAAATAAACAAATGTAAACCTGTTCCACAGAGTATGACAGATGTGTGTTACTTTGATAAAGAGCAGAAAAACAAAACCAGGTTCCATGTTGTGAAAACAATACTCCATGGAAAGTGTCCAACATTAGGAGCCTTAGAGCCTCTCTTAGGGCCTAAGACACACCAGTCTTTCTCTAAATGTTTGTGTTTTTACTAGAAATTAATTTTACTTTCTGTGATTATGTTCCAGTTACACTAAGTATAGCTTCTACCAGCAGCTAACTAACTGTTTTAATGTTCTCTTCCTTCCAGAAATTTCAATACCTGTTGCTTTTAGTCATTCAGGACAGACCCCACTAGAGAGAATAAAGGAAATGATCTTTTGATAGAAAGGACAGTATTAGTTGCAGCTTTCAACTTGCTTTGAAAAACAAGGTATAATGAAGCTGCTTTCATATTCAGGTGTATGATGAAGAGGTTTTTTAATATTTTTGGATGTTGTCTACCTACATGCCCTAATTCTTAATCCATTTTTTCTCTGACATTCAAGTGAAACTCTGAGCCTCTGGTACCATGTAATGGGATGACATCATAACCATTTGTCACAGCATTTATCATAGAGTGGTGTACATAAATTATGTGAACTGTGCACCTTCGGCCTGTCTGGTTTCCCTCAATTTCTTTATTTTATTGCATTTTTCTGAATTACTTATTGACTATATCAGCTTGTTTCTGTCCAGGTGAAATGACTTTTTTAATGAGATAACTAACTAAA
Source organism: Ploceus nigricollis (assembly GCA_013399945.1). NCBI lineage: Eukaryota > Metazoa > Chordata > Aves > Passeriformes > Ploceidae > Ploceus > Ploceus nigricollis. The sequence continues at coordinate 850,428 of VXBC01010655.1, forward strand.
ACAGCCAGTTGAGTCATCATGAATGTTTTTGATCTGAACTCTCGAACTATTGTTTTAACAAGAGAAATGATACTCTTTTTGTTTCTGTTTTGAGTGTCCATGTGTCCATTCCCAGGCACTGCCCAGGAGTCATGCTGGGGCTGTGTCTGTGAGGTGACACTGGGGCTGTCCTGTTATGGACAGAGGAGGTGCCAGCTGGCCCCAGCCAACCCATCCCAGGGCACGGCTGAGCCCCTCAGGGATGGGGGGCTTGAGGGATGTAGAGATTGCACCTCTAAACAACACATTTAACAAAAAGCAAAAAATACTGCAGAGCAGGTGTGAGAGAGCAGTGAGAAGAATGTGACAGAGAGACACCAGGGTGAGTGAAGAAGGAGGGAGAGGAGCTGCTCCAGGCACCAGAGCAGAGATTCCCCTGCAGCCCGTGGTGAAGACCATGGTGAGACAGCTGAGCCCCTGCAGCCCATGAGGGACCACACTGGAGCAGTTTTCCACCTGCAGCCTGTGGAGGTCCCCACACTGGAGCAGCTGGAAATGGCTTGAAGGAAGCTGCATTCCATGGAGAGTCCATGGTGTAACAGGCTCCTAGCAGGAACTGCAGCCCATGGAGAGGAGCCCACGCAGGAGCAGCTTTTCTCACAGGAGTTGCAGCCCATGGGAAATCCACACTGGAGCACTCTGTTCCTGGAGGAGTGGACACCATGGTAAAGATCCACGTTGGAGCTGTTGTGGAACTGCAGCCTGGGGAAAGGGCGCACATTGGATCAGTTCATGGAGTATTGTACCTTAGTGGAGGGACTATACTCTGGGACAGGGGGATAGTGTGAGGAGGATGGAGCAGCAGAGATGGAGCATTATGATCTCACCACGAACCCCATTTCCCATTCCCCTGTGACATTGGCAGGCAGGTAGAAACATCAGGAATTATGAAGTTGATCCTGACAAGAAGAGGAGGGGAGAAGTGTTTGCAATTTTGTCTTTTTTACTTAAATACTACTCTATTTGCCACTGGCTATAACTTAAAATTTCCCAAGTTGAGTATGTTTTGCCTGTGGTGTTAATTGGTCCTTGCCTTTATCTCAAGCTTTTTTATCTTATTTTCTTCCCTTCTCCTGTGGAAGGGAGGAGAGAGAGAATGGCTTGGCGGGTGCTTGAGTCAGCCAAAGTCAAACCCACCACAGTTTCTTAATTCTTTAGCAAAAATTTGGGCTGTATCCTTCTAGCTGAAAATATGCACTGCCTAACATAGCAGAATAGAGATTGTATTAAAATTGAGAAATTTATATGTGACTTCAAGCCATGAAAATTATGTGTATGACTCACAAGAAAGAAAGAACACTGTGGAAAGATTCTAAAGATGTTTGTACTGGGATACAACACACTGTCAGCCATCTAAAATTAGTCTAATGTTGCCTTTTCTGACTTTTCTGAAATTTCATTGAATCTACATGTTTCTGATTAGGAACATTAAGAAGACAGTTCTAAACATACTGCCACTTTTAATTAAAACATCAACTAGGGCATTTTATTAAAGTATGATCTGAATGTAGTGCCCTTTTTAAGCTCAACTTGCTCTTGTAAGTCCTTCAAGATTGAAAGATACAAATGGTGACTTTGGATAGGAGGGCAGGGCCTTGATCACCATGAAAGTCTCCTGTATACAGCCAGTTTCTTTTCCAGCTGGAATATTCTTTGAATTAAGTTCAGCTCAGCTGCAGACAACTTTTGATACAATGCCTGATCTGTATCCCTATCCTGGAGCTGTTATCTAGAGATTAAGCAAATATAAGCTTGACTAAAGCAGCATAGTTTTGTTCTGGTTTTTTGTGTTGTCCACCAAAAGCTGCTCTGTTTTTCACTGATGATTTTTTTTTTACCATTCTGTGTTGTGCCTTCACTGAGTGTTTTTTCTACTGGTAGGAAGTTCCCTAGTATATTCTCTGCTGGCAAAGTGCTATTGCTAAAATAAATCGTGGTTTGCTGTTGGTGGGCTAGGGAGTACAATGAACTCTGTTTTGAAGACCTTCAACAAAGGAAGCTTAACATTGACAAAACTGTGTGTGACATACATTTGTCACAAAATTAATTGCTGTAATTCCTTCCTCGTAGCTCTGGCTCATAATTTCTGCATGGGTTTATTTCAGCTCACCATCATGTAATAATGTAGGGCAACTGGATGTCTGCCACACAGAGGGTAAAGGTGATGTAAACACCTTTGTTCCACCTTACTTTTGGCTGATTACTTTTCTTTAATTTATGCTATTGAACAGCAGAAGTTTCACAACATTGCAATTACAGGCTCTTGCTTGGAGGGCTTGTGAGCTGTGACGCTTCCAGGATGTAATGTATAAAGTAGTGGAAGTGAATCCCTAAGGATATTCTATACTAGGAAATGTGTATGCCAAATTATGCTCAGAGCTGACAACACACCCACATTTGGGATCAATTTCCAGTGATATGAAATGCTCTGTTTTAAATACAAATAGCCAAGACAGACTTGACAGTGATCTGCATGTCCAGTAACTCATAGAGGCTGTTAGAGAAGAGAATCTAAATGGAGCCTTCAGTGCAATATTCCTATTTTAGAATAAGATGTATTTTATCTACTGTTACCTACAGTATATTGAATAAAATACTGCTCTGTCCAGAAACTGAAACCAAACTGATATGTTGCAACAATCAATATGTAGGAGATATCTTAAAACCTAGATGTAGACTTAGATTCAATTTCATTGACATCTGAGAATTGAGGAAGGAAAATAAAGTGTATGTAAATTTTATTAAACAGAAATATTAGACATCACCTTGAGGAGAAACAAACAGGCCTAAGTACATTTCTCAGTCTAGATGGAATATCAGATGTTCAGCATGAAAAACTGAAAACAACTTGAAGAAAGGCAGTCAAAAATATGCACCCTTAAGGAGCTCAGAACACTTGGAAAGCTGTTTTGTGCCATGAGAGTTACATTAGAGGACATGAGGTGCATTCCGAACTTGCTGCTCAGATTCTCAGAGAGGAAAGTTGAATGCAACTCGGTCTTGCACGTCAGATCCCTGAATAGAGTGCTAACACTTCTTTTTATAAATGTCTCCAGTGAAAACATGTTTAGACCTTTTTATCTGACCCTCAGTAACTGCAGGTTAGGCATATCTTGATAAATTCAATGTTCAAAAACCTCCATCAAAACAATGTATGATAGGATAATTTGATATCTTGCTATTTATTTTCAGTTTAAATTATGAATAAAGAAATAATCAGTCATTGAGCTTTTGCAGCTTCCAAATGAACAGGACTTAACAGAAGGGCTCATCTTCATTTCAACAGACTTTAGATAACAATCAAGCAGATTACAGTAAATTCTATCCATAAATCATCAACATTGATGATTAGTCAATAATCAAGACTTTTAAGCAAGGTAGGTAACTTTGAAAGCACTGCTATTGTTTATTCACTAAGAATAGTCATATTGCTAACATGCAGTCTGTATTTACAAATTACTATACCAGTTTTACACCTATGAGTTACTTATGTCAATAAACCCTATGTTTATTGACAATAAGCCTCTATGTTATCTTTTTCAGTTTCTGAATAGAAGTCACATCCCTTTCCATATTTTTCAGTCAAAGGAGACAAAATATTAATATGGGGATTTTTAATATATTGCTCATAGTTCTTGTAAGCATTGTGTACCTGAGTAGATACACGTGCATCCTTTTACTAAAACCTATAGCATTTTTTTCTTGTCTTTTCAGCAATACCCAAAATGCCTTTAGTTGTGAGTTTGGCATTTGATTATAATAAACTTACTAATATGTTAAAATAGTAATACATCTTGATCCACCTATAAATATTCTGTATATGAAAAAGGCAAAATAATGCTTTCACTGGATAATTCCTGCCATGCTTTTGTGACACTGAAATTAATGACTTAAATATGGTATAAATCTTAGGATCATTGTACACTGCATAAGTCACATTAAAAGCAACTGCCATCAAATAATCACTGAGCAACCCATAGTATGGGTTTCAATTACTTTAAAATTACTTTTAAAAAACTTCTAAAAAACCCCTAACCTCTGAAAGAGTGGGAGTGCATGTAGATTAGCTCCCTGAAGTACTTTCATTTAAGTATTTTTTCAAATCTACAGTAATTTGTTCCGAGGACTTCGATATTAGAACCACTGAAATGTATTGGAAAGCCACCCAATTGTTGTAAATCTCTATTCAGGAGTGAAGAGATAAGGAAACTAATTTTGACTTGTTTGCAGAGAAATTTTCTTGTGCTGAATTGCCGGCGACACTCAACTTATCAGCCTGTCAACCTCTGAAGCAAGGGAAAAGAGCCTTAAAGCAGAATATATTGTCATTTTCAGATGAGATAGCATCAGCAACTTAGGCCAGTGTAGCTTTTCCATTTGAAAGTACAGAACATAAATTACTTCTATCCCTTAATGTTATTTAAGTTATACTTTAAAAATTATTTTTAAATGGTCTTCTATCCTGGGCTTTTTATGGGCCCAGTGGTCTAATTTCTCCAAGCTTCCTTTCAACCGTACAGCTTGAGATACGAATACTGTTTACTGTGATTAAAAAATATCAAAGCATTGATTTTCTGTCTCAAATTCCTTTGCCAAGCTAATTTAAATCATTAATGACCCCATTGGAGTCACAATTTAAATTGTTTCTTTAGCCTGCTTTTCTAATTTTTCTGCTTCTTGAAGTAATATTCCCTTCTCTTCATTAATTTTTTAACACTTTTCCAATTCAATCAATACCTGATGTAAAATTTAACTGTCAGATTTGCTTTGAAAAAACTAAATTAAAAAAAAAGAAAAAAAAAGTCTGAAAGGGAATCAGAAATCTCAACAAGACTGTAGAATAATAAAAGCAGTAATTAATTTTCTTTAGAGACCCTTAAATGGGTCGAGCAGTGTTGTTACCCCATTTTTAAAAGGTCAATAATTTGAGAGACAAACTTTGCAGAGGGTAAATGTAGGAACACAGTAAGGGTCACATAGGAACCTGGCACCTCAGCCCAGGGTGAAAGGCAGTCTTTTTTCTCTGGAATGGACTAGCAGATAATACCAGAATAGCTTCCTCTCTGTCCTTCAGAGCATTTCCATTCCAGGAAGGTCAGAGGGGGTACAGAGATTTCAATTCTGTACTGCTATCAAAAGTATGAATAATTTTATATTTTGTTCCATTTTTTTCCTGTAACTCTTGGCTTGAGAGCAGAATGTGGAAAACGAAGGTGAAACCATCTGTGGCAGCCTGCTAGTTTGATGTTTCTATCTTCATTATATACTGTAATGCTGAGGCTGATATAGATCTTGCCTCCAAAGGAAAGATTTTTGCCCCAACTTGCATTGGTTTTAAGACAATTTAATTACCTTAATGAAGAACCTGTATACAGATACCTACTTTTGCTCTCTTCTTTTTAGTTTAGTACTAGCACATTTTCTTTCTAATGATACGAAGGTAGCTTTAAGATGGCTAAGAGCCAGCTAATACAGCAATTGCAATTCCATCATGATGCTCAATCAGACTTAAAATAATAAAACTTTTCAAACTATGCAGGACAGAGCCTGGCATTTGAAATACTGTGGAGCTGGGTCTGAGGAATTGCACAGGAAATCTCAGGTATCCAAAAATAGCAATTGAAACTCTACTCTGGAGGTGTTTCATAGAGGTAGCTGGTTTTTCAGTTTCTTTGACCAGACCCACAGGGATAACAGAAAGATTGGCTTTGCCCCACACCTGCATTTTAGTTTAAAACCAAGCCACACAAGAAAGAATCTCTGGTCTATGAGATATTGCACATATATGTTTTATTCTGGAGCAGTTGGCATAAGATTATTAAAAATGCATAAGTAGTGTATATTTCTTTGGGAAGCTGACTAAAAACAGAGAGGTAAGTGGAACAAAATGCTTCTTTTTGCACCTAAGAGTGAAAGGAGAGAATACAAATGCAGTGAACCTTTACTAAGGAAAGATAGACATCTGATGGTCAAAAAGGAAATTAACAGAATGCAGTAATCATCAGAATACAAATCTCAAAACAAATAACAGGACTTATTTATTATCAGAATGTTAAGCCATGTTTTTGTTGTTTGCCACATTCTGTAGGTATTGCTTCTACTGGTTGCCACATACTCTGTAAGTATAGTACAGTACAAAGAAAAAAAGAGCATGTGTGTGTGTTGGTATATATCTTCTGTCCCTGACTGCATTTTGGATTATAAATGAAGTCTCAAAAAACCACAATTATAGCCGAAAAGACAGTTCTGCTAATCCAAAATGGAAAACTGAGACTTAGATTTCTCATTCTTGAATATCCAATTCCAGACTATTCAAGCTGTAATAATTGTAATATATAATATAATTAAAGATTGCTTTCTCTCTCCTTGCCCCAAAAGATACAAATAATGGATTTGTTTTGAAAATATGAGCATCCATATGGTATGATTTGAAATAATGTTTTCAATGGAGTCAGTAACCTGTTACAGTCTAAGCCTGGCCATATGTAATTCCCCTTCACTATCTGAAATTGTCTTCTCAGAAGAACGTTTGGCAACTAAATAGGCCTTTCCATCTGTCTTGAGCTCAAGGGCCTTCACAGTTTTAAGGACAGCAAATAAATGCAAGAGATGTGTCTATGGAAAAAGAAGCAAAGCAGGGCTGGAGTTTCACTATTCACAGAATTGCTGTAAATAATTTGGATGTGCCATGTAAACTGAGGGAACAAAATAAATAAAAAAAAATATTACAGCCTTCAGCCAAAAAAACAGATAAATTCAGTACCGAATGCTTGTGGCAATGATACCTCTGAACACCTTTTCCCAGAAGACAAGGTCTAACAGCCATCTGTGCAACAATGATCTGCATTTACAGATTATCCTATAGGGCCTATGTTCTTCTAAAGGGAGTTCATACCTTTCAGTGCATACCTTAAAGCATTCCCAAGACTCATAATTTAATACCTAATGTAATTTAATCTTTTGGCTAATATGTGTACTCAGTATAAGGCCATAGAGTCATATATATGGTTAGGTACTGTCTTCCATATACATCACAGCTAACTTGAAAATAGCCTTGGCCCTGACCCAGAACTGTTCTTGTTATATTTTATTCTTTGGGGCTTTTGTTTTGTTGGGTTTTTTTCAGAAAGGACACAGATCCTACATAGATTACATGAGACAGAGCATGAAGTCAATGGGGAATGTTTAATCTTATAAATGGAATGGAATAGAATAGAATAGAATAGAATAGAATAGAATAGAATAGAATAGAATAGAATAGAATAGAATAGAAGTAGAATATTTGTACAACTTAAGCAGTGACATGATGCTCTTATGTATCTATTCATGAACTTCCAACAATTATTTAAGAGTACATGCCATATAGCATCAATGAGTTAAGCTCCCTGAAGTTCCTAAGACTTGATTTGTTGGTCCAATGCTCTGATTTCATACGAAAATAAGACCTTTAAAAAATACGAAACTGCTGAACATCAGGCACATGTTTCTTTAATTTTACATCAAGCAGCTAAATATGGTTTTGCTTCCTTCTTTCTATCACTTATATGCATATATACAGATACAGAACTTCATGTCTCTAAAGGCCATTTAGATGCCTTAAAATCCATCTTTCAAATAAAGGCTTTTAAAGTCTTCCTCAAGCCAATTTGGTCTACTGTGATGGTTTTATCATTCAGCCCTTCATTGAATAGCCTGCTTAATATACAGGGGATACCCTGTAGGAGACTTGAAAGATAATTGTTCAAGATTTACCAACTCTTCCTCTTTCTGTCTTTACAAATCACATTTCTGCTTCAGTGACACAGAGATGCTCCATCAGCAATCTGGGGTGTTTGTTTCCATTTTCTGTCTGGCCATTTTGTCATTTTCTGGTATCTGCAAATAGAGTAATTCAGGGTAGAAAAATAAGCTATTTGCAGGCGTATTTTGTATTACAAGATGCAGAGGAACCTGGAATATTTGGCAAAGCTTAAGAAACACTGTATGGGTTAATTTGATGTTTTTTACAATGTGTGATGCATACCAACAAGAATTTGAATTACTTGAGTTAGAGGAGCAGCAGCGTATGTCTTAGTTCTCTTGAAAATACTCTATTTTTAAAGAAAAATAGGTATAATTTGGTTGTTTATTAGGAATATCAGTGGCTCTTCTTCTTTAATAAGAGCTCTCTGCTTTCTGCATGTGGTTGTCAGGTACTGGGCTATGCTGTGTTATAGTTGTCATTTACTGTATTGGTTATGAACAAAACTGATTTTAACCATAATGATGTTAAATGTTTGCTAGCCAAATACTGAGTATGAAGAACTTAATTGTATCATTTGTGAGGAACTGTGTGAAGATCATATTACACAAGAGTATTTTTAATCTGTATTAGCAAAACAGATGGACAGCTATACTGAAAATATTCTTCACTGTCCTTCTTTGAAAGTTGTTTCATCACTTATGCATCCCTTTTGCTCTCATAGTAAAGGTAAAACAAACTTCATCCCATTCTGAAAGCTCTCTAATGTCGTGATATATAAAACTCTCAATTAGAACCACTTATCTAAAAATTAATGTATTTCCAAATCAAAGTGTTCACTGTACTCTTTTTTTATTTTTACTTTTTCTTTTCCCTTTTTTTCTTCTTCCCTTACCAGTTTCAAGTAATTACTGGTGATATTTATGCTGGTGAAATCCATCACTTGGTGTTACTTTCCCACACATGGGAATTATTCATCCATCCATCAAAAGGTTTGCGTGGGTGATAATGATGTGCACAATAACATTAAGCTGCAGTAGCTCTTTCCGTAGACTCTGACAAGTTCCTGGCTTACAAGTATTCATCACAGGCACTGAGTATTGTTTTCCAAAACTGCACAGAACATTTTCTAAGCAGGGGGTCTTTACAAGGAAACTCCACTCGGGTAGATGGAGCTGCTGCACAAATTAGAGGCTGTGCTGTTTCTCAGCTTTCTCCTGCCGCTCTTCCTGCCTGCTCTGATAGTCTGTGCTCAGTGCTACTTACACACAATACTACAAATACATCCCAGCCAGATCCAAAGGAGCAGAAGGCATGCAGAATCCATACTTCACAGAGCTCCATCAGGGCATGGGCTCTTCCAGTTGTGGCAATAATGAAACCAGTATTCCTTGTGTTTAGTTTCGGGCACTTTATTGTCAAAATGACAAAACATCAAAACATTAGATGAGGTTTTTTCCTTGCTCTTCAAAAGATTTCCTCGGTGAAAATCCTGGTAGGCAAATCTCCCAGTCTGTAAAAGTTTCTTTTGAGGCATTGCTGTTTCAAAGATAATCTCGTTTGTATTGGTGAGGACTGATGCTGTCCATTCTTACCAGCATAGGTAAGAATGCATTGCAGAACTTAAATGAAGTAAATAGTGAGTGGTAAAATGTGTTGCTTGGACTGTGACGGGGATGACAACTAAGAAACTGCAAGATGAATATCAAGGAATGGCTCCTGGTTTGAGGTTTGGAGGTTTTTTTTCCCCTAGTTTTTACCTCTTGTTTATAAGACTGGGAGAGTCTGGACCATGTAATTCATGTTACACAACTGTGACTTATAGCTAATTAATTTTAAGAAAATTAATCTAGGCTATGTGGGTAACAATACTAGGACTGTGCTGGTTTTTTTACCTCTTGAATGTCTAAGTATCCTAGTTGCTCAAACAAAACCTTACAGCAAATAATTCCTTTTATTTTTACTTAAAGATGCATCTCTCCATCATACAAAGATTGCTACCATAGAGCCTTCTCATTAGGAAACACTCTTTGAAATAACTGCTCTAATATACAAGAGAGATGCTTTAGACATCCTTTGGAAAAAGTGAAGGGAGCATAAAGGATTTAAATATTACATGCTGCCTAAATCGTCTATTTCGACTGGTAGAGAAATTGCCAAGGCGTTATTATGACTAAATGCAATTCATCTAAGTTTGTATTCCAGGGAAGGCTAAACCTGAAAAACATCCGCAGTGATCAAAGCTGACAGCATGATAATTTTAATTCTGAAAACTGAGGCAGCCAGAGCAAGCACTGCAGGTGAACAAAAATGCTGCAACTTCTTCAAAAAATGTTAAGTTTTAACTAGAGCACTTATTTGGTATGCCATTTAATGCATGAAGGAGAATACTTTCCTTTGTGTAACACCTCAGTTGAGAAAGACAAAGTTTAAGATTACCTTTGCAGGAATTAATTAATAAGATAAAAAGACATTTAAGGCAAAACCTTTTCTTGAATCACTACTTTGAGGACAGTGAGCAAAATCCATAGGAGTGATTAAATAGTAGATTGTAGGACTGACACATAGTTACAAAGTCTTAATGCAAAAAAATATGTTTGATTTGATTTTGGGGGTGGTTGTTCTGTTTCAGTAGGTGAATCAGAGAAACACCAAAGAACCTGTCATTGGCAGGCCTCAAGAGCAAATTATAAGACCAAGAAATGCAATGTCCAGCATCAGAGTGTGAAGACTTTGTGATTCAGTGGAAAGAAGGATGCTGTAATGAGGTTGTCTTCCACCTCTGAAAGCCCTGTGTGAATGCAGGTGCTGTTAAACCAGCGTCAGCCAGTGCTGTAAAGCCAGTTCAGTGAGGCTATGTGGGCCCAGCCCAGGCAATGTTTCAGCTTGTAAATTGCACTTCACATTTCTTAGGTGTTTCACCAGCTCTTGACTCTTAGATTCTCATACAATCCCTCAGCTGTTAGTGTCTCGTGGATACAGAAGACTGAAATAGAGGAAAAAATTTAGATCCTAGTTTTTCATAATATCCATCTCCAGTTTCCTTAGATACCAAGCTCTATCACAGATTAAGTATCAAAATCAAGATGTGAAAACAGATACTTCTGGAAATACCTGATCATGTTTATTCTCTGAAGAAAAGATACATAAGAAATGTGGGTCCATGGATTTCCCTCTCAAGCCATCGTGGACTGACAATCAGCACCCGCTTTGTGCTCATTTGTCCCCCTTTGCCCTTTTCCTGGTATTTTTCTCATTTCACTGGAGCGTTCATCTGCACCACTGACCTCAAGAGGAATTCGGAGAATTTCCACGTTACAACAGCAAGGGATTTCTTGTAAAGATGCCCCTTCTAACAATTTCTTCAAAGCTACTTGTTGTCATCTTGTTTAAGTGTCTGCTAATGAAAACTGACAGTCTGGTCCTCTTTATTTAATGTCACATCAAATATCTGTAATTAAGGGAGAAGAAACCCTTTCAAATGACGCGTGCTTGAGGCTTTTTTTTTACCTTCGTGTAACTTAAAACCTAATTTGTTACAGTATATGCTGTGTTTTCTGGTAGAATGTTCTCTTCCTTATTTTAGGCCTGAGTACAATAATAAAGTACATTTATGGTGCAATTAAATCTCTTTCTCATTTCATTTTTTTAATCTGCCTCTTATTTCCCCCCTCTTTTTCCATATTTAATCTTATGATGTATATCTGTATACTTAGCATGGATTTTTCACTTTCATTTCTCAAAATGTATGAAAAAAATCCATGCAACTTTAAAGAACACTGATGAATTTTAATGAAATAACTGCCAATATTTTAAATGTCTGAGGTGACATTTGTGTTAGTATTGCAAAATATGATGTTAAGTGTCTGAAAATATTTTTTGGTTTCTCCTTCTCTTCACAAAAAAGTCAGATGCACTATCTGCAAAAAAAAAAGAAAGATAAAAAACCAGTCTCAGTATGTGTTTTTTAAAACATCTCAACCTTATATTGATAACTACTTATCAGCTTATTTAAAATATCTAGATGCCTTAATCAGTCAGGCCTCTATTGTACAAGCTACCATAAAAACATAGAGACTACAAATGCCTCTATTGCAAAGACCAGACAATTTAGAAAATCAAAGTATTAATCAGCCTAGAGGTTGATTCTTCACATTGTAGAACATTACAGGGTTTGGCATAAATTAACAGAGTGCTTCATTCAAAACCAAGTGGTAATAGGGAATGCATGAACGTAACTTGCTCCCATCATTAATTTAGTTGACAAAATTCTCTTTTTCCTTCAGAAATAAGTATCATTTTTCTTTCAGAGACTTCATGTGTTTTTTCTTTATGCATTTATCATTTCCACAAACCATGTGAGGCTTTGGGGTTTTTTTCATAAAATATCAAATCTTACTTGGTCTTATTCATTGACCTTTAGTTCTAATTTATATTCCTTACCGTAGTAAAGTTCATGCAAAAATTGTTTTTTGACTCTGTGATAGATAAACTTTGCTTCATCTCTTTTCAAAATGGTAAGGACTACATGGAGTTTTAGTGTTAAAAGAAAATAACATTATGGAAGAGAAGCAGCAAAAAAAGTTCTTTGTCTTTTGGAGATTTATTCCAAATTGAACTTTCTTAGAAGGATTTTTAGTTTCTCATATGTTGTATGACTTTTGGATACTGGCACCTGGTGAAGTATTTGGAGGTGAGAAGAAAATAACCTTGTCTGCCTAGAATTTTAAAATTATCAAATTTGGGCCAAATGGCAGCTTCCTCTCATTCCTCTCTTCACAAGGAAGGTTATATGGTGAGAAAAATAATTTTTTAAAAAAATCTATCCAAAGGAAGTGTGTGGATCCTCACCAAACATGAATCATCTTACATCAATATTTTGGTTTAGATATAATAATTTTGCTTGTGATTTTTTTAAATACTAAAGCTAGAATTTAAGTACAAATTTTCCTGAGAAAATGCATTTTGTCGTCATTTTCAGCTGACATTTTGTGCTGTTACTAATAACAATCCACAAATTTGAATTTCCATTGGAAATAAGTAACTCATGCATAGCAGTAAGAACTTCCAGGCTGAATAGACTATCTGTGAAATTTTAGTTTTACCTTAGCCTCAGTTGTGTATGGTATCCTGCCAATCCTGCAGAGAATATTTGAGATTTAAATGAGTCATATGGTTGAGCTACAAGGCAAAGCCAAATATGTCTCCAGAAGCATGTTATTTCCTTTTGTTCTGGTATGGTATCTACACATATATCAAATGCAAGAGCAAGCTCTTTTTGCTGTTCATAGACTTGGAGATGTCTCTTCTAAGCTCCATAAATAGTAACAGTGGATCTATTTAGCACAGAAGAAAGTGGGAGTGTAATTAAGAGTATATGATAGCATTAAAGGAGGAAAAATATAGGCTAAGCATTAGGAAACTATTTCTCATGTCACATTCAGTAGACAGGTAGCAATCTAGGATAAAGAGGCTGAAATGCCTTTATCTTTTCTTTTCTTTTTTTTTTTTTCTTTCTGAGGAAAGATGAGATACACGGTAAGGAGAAACCTGAATCAGAACAGAAGTGCTCAGCGTAGGACACAGCCAACAGAATGTTTTAAAAAGTCAGGTGCCTTGTCTGAGAACATCACTAGTCTTGCTTTGTGATCAAGAAATGGTCATAGTTTGGAAAGCAATTCAAACTCAGCTAACTGTCTTAAAAAGGAGTAAACACTCCTTGGAGGAGCTGCACCCTCTCAGTGGGCTCTTACAGACCTGTCTTCTTTTTTTTTCCCCTGCATTTGCAAAGCATAAAATTAACAGAAATACCTGCATTACCTGCAAAAGTAAATATGCAAAAATGTTGCTGAGAAAGGATTGGTTAGCACTTGCGTGATCTCCCAGTGTCAGTTCTTAGATCCATTTTGTGGTTGAGCTGGGACAGTTTTTTGAGATGTTTGATTAAGCAACTCTCCTGAGCAGTCACGCTGTATAAACGACTGAGCTTTTTGTTAAGCATCTCCTGCTGCTTGTTTTACAGCCCAGAATCAATTTTTGTTTGCCTGAAAGCAGCCTGAGGCTGTTAACTGTGATGGTTTCAGGATATGCTTCATGTGTGGTTTGCCCATCCATGCAGTGGTAATGGCAACTCGTTGAAGAGAAGTAGAGCAAACAGCTGAGGATGGTAACTGTTCCCTGCCATCCCAGTTTAATTCACCTGCACTGGTGAGACAATACTAAAGGCTTTTGAATTAATTACATCCTTTTCCAACATCTAGCACAGTAAAACACCCTCACTGAAGAGATGTGAAGCTGAAGACTGAGGTGATTTTGTGAACCTTGCTTTAGGTTTTATACAGGCAGATGGAGAATCTTTGGCACTGATCTGTTTCTGAGAACACAGTGCATGTGCTGGTCCTGCTACAAACACTTTAATCCTCTCGTAGGCTTTTAATTTCAGTTTGAGGCTTTCAGCAAAAAGCACGGATGTCTTATTCCAGACAAGTAACACAACAAGTTTAATGTTGGAGATTGAGAAAAGGACAGAATGAGAAAGGCAAGTTACGCTTGATTTTCCTGCCCCTAATCAGGGAATACAAATCAATTTCATTTCATTGCTGCAGAATCTGTGTTTTCAAACATCTTGACTAATTTTCCATTTGCTTTGGGCTGTATGTCTTCCTGACACAAAAGTAAAGCACAAAAGTTCAAAGTGAGTCAGTTTGAGTGTTCTAAACAAGGAGGGAAAACCTAACTGTCCCTAAACCCTGTGGAGGGAAGCATTTCAGACCAAGTTCTGCATTTTTAGGATATGTAAGATGAAAGAGACATGCAATTACTTTGTAGAAATAATGAAGCTATTAATCTAAAGTCAATTTTCTACTTCTTGTCTTGTTATTTAGTCTTCTGTAAAAGAAACAGTTGATTTAAATTAATTGACTGTCTATGCTGAGAACTTTAGATTACAGTTTGCTATTTTCTATTGTTACTGTTGAAGTTTTGAATGCTTTCTTTTTTTAAATGTTCTGCAGTTTTTTAGCTTTAGCATGTCTCTTTGGACATTGATACGTTTCTTCTGTGCACAGACAACAAATTTTAAGCTAAAAATACATTTGGCTGTGGCCAGACTCCTGACCCACAGTTGAGCTGTGTTTCATAGACATGAATATTTATAATCCCCTCTGTAGATTTCCAAAATGTATGGTCCTTTTCCCTTTCCTGAAAATTTTCTTATTTCCTTATGCTGTCTTCTGTTACTATTCTCTTCACAATTGGGTCTAACCCCATCACAAGAAGACAGACCTCAAATAGGTAATCTTTACATACTCAAATCCTGCCCCAGCTGTACCTGTGGCTCTTACATCCCTTAAAGAATTTGCCTATTTGGCAGGTGGTGTTGTCATTAGATCACGAAGAGGATTGCTGGTCAGGTGAAAGCTTGATTCAGAAATATATGGTTTAGGAGAATTAGATCACTTTTTATTGCAGAGGGGCTTCTTGAGGGCTCTTGGGAAGAAGAGGCAATGCCTGTGCTTAAAAAGTAAGTGTTCATTCTCCATGTGCAATGTGAATAATTTTTGCAAAAATATGTGACTTCTGTTTGAAGCATGAGTATTGGCAAGAATGAGGGACATACTAGGTGAATGATGCAGTTTATTTTCCCAATGAACAGATGGCATCTGCATCTTTTAATAACAAATTTTGCCCTCTGCCTCCTTTGTAAAACAGTTGAGGATTCGTGCAAAGTTTTTCAATTTCTGACTATTCATTGTTTTGAGATAAAATCTTTTTAGCTACTGAGGTATATTCACTCTTTTGCAAATACAGAGGAAAGCAGAATGTAAGGAGCATGTTGCAAAGCACCTTCCTTAAAGTGGCAGCACAGATTACAGCAGAAGTTGTTTGTCCACTTGTCATTCCTTTTCGTAGGCTTCAAACATCAAGAAGTCATTTACATCTTACAAAAGTACAGAATAGCAGCTATAAACCTAAAATTCAAAAGGCCATAGACTACATTTGAAATAGAAATCAGAAGGATCTGTGGACACAGATTTCCAGCCTGTGTGTTTGGGGAGTGGATTTTTTATTTTAGTTTTGCCAGGTTTACTGGAGAGATTTCACAGGACTGTGGGACTGGATGATGGATGAATCATTGTAAAATTGTTAAAACATTAAGAAGTTAGGTATACTTAATTGTTTGTCACTTTAAGCCCCCAATTTTGATGCACTAATGAGAAAATGAAAAAAAACAGTAACATAAGGTCATTTGGAATAAGACATCAGATTCTGATACACAGAGTACCTCTAGCTCCTGGGGCTTTTTTCATTATCATTATGAATGTAGGATTTTAAAGGATTTGGAGGGTTATTGAGTAAATTCTTTTTCTTCTGCAAATAATTATATCTCACACATTTCTATTTTAAATGCACACCATTTCAGAAATTATTTTGATATTTTAAGCAAAGTGTAGAATACTGGACTTCTGCAACCATTCATTAAGTACTCATAGCTTCTATCTTTATTGACTATTTCTGAAATAAAATAGAAATATGGCAAATATTGTAAAACAAATTAATTTTTAAAGCCCCTCATAGTGGCTATTCTGTCAATGAGTGATTCCTTTTATGGTTATCTTTCACTGGAGGTCACTGTTGTAATGATATTGAAGACCTGGCTAATTGTTTAAGCGTTCTTCTCAGTTTTAATGAACAGAGAACAAGGAATGTTTGCCTTTTCTTTCTAGTGAAAACCAGAATATGTCCTACAACACAGTAGCCCTCTCTCAAAGGTATGTCAGTTTTTTGGGAAAAACAGTTTCTCAGGAAGAAATAATTACCTGAGTATTTTTCCTTGCTTGGTTTTTTTGTTTGTTTTGTTGATTGTTGGAGTTGGGTTTTTTGGTTTTTTGCATCAGGTTTAATCTGAATTGAGAATTTAATTAAAAACTTCAGTAAGGATTTCAAATATTAGTTTCTTGGATCCTATGGCTTTGATTTTCTTAGCTCCTGTGTCAACTGACTTTACTTGATTGCTGAAAGATTCAAATGGCTGATGAAAAACTCTTTAAATTCTGTCTCAATGTAGCTTTACAAAAGTATGCCCAAAGCTTAGTGGCCTTCAAAGGTGGACCTTTTTTTCTATTAGTTATGGTCAGATGCTTTGTTCTCAATATGCACAGGGGGTTGTTTCAACCACTTGAGTTTAATTTGAGAACTGTGGATTTGTGTTGGGGTTTTATTGTAGTTAAGATTAAAAGAATTTCTATTTCAGAAGGCAGGTTATGAGGCTCAAAGGGAAGTCCTGGCTCACACAATTATTTACTTTTGCCAACGATTATGCTAATAAGAAAAAAAAATCAAGATTTGACAATGGGCGAGAATGGTCAAGACAAAAAAGTGCTTTGGATTGGCTTCTTCCAGGATGGCATGCCTGCTCCATCTTTTGTCTAGATTTGATTATCTTTCTATATTGCTGTAGAACAGTTTTCCATGAACATGAACAGCCATCCTTACTGTTACCTATCAATCTGGGTCTTCAGCTATTAGCACTGTTCAGTAGTTCCATGAGGAAAAGCAAAGCTAGCATTATTAAATTGGCAGAAAATAGAGGTGGTCTAAGAGCTGTATCATTTCTTGTATTTAACCAAGGCTCTGTAATGTCTGCTGATTTTCTATATTCAGAGCCACAATCTACTGCAAATGATCATTATGTCTCTCAGTCCATAGACACAGAATAAGGAAATGACCTCTGTTTGCTGACACGGAAATAACAAATTTCTGCCATTTCATCATTTTAGTAAAGTTCCTGCACTTCATTCTTGTGCCTGTTGCAGTGTGTTCATTTAACTGTATGATTTAAAATGGAGAGCATTTGGCTAATTAGCAGGCAGCTGTTCACTTAAGTAAATGACTCATGGAGTGATATTTATGGTGCATAACTATTTTTCAAGCCTGGGGAAACTTGGGAAAAAAAAGACACAAAAGCAGATGTTTATGCTTCCACATCCATGAAAAATGCAGTGAAAACCAACTGCTGCTTTCATTTAATGGCATTTTTCTCAATATTTAGTGATAAACTGGTAACCCCATCTTTTAACTACTATCTTTCAAAATTAGTCACACTGTAAAGCAAAAATGCAAAATACTTAATTTCCAGTAGTCATGTGACCTAAATATGTAAAATGAATGATCAGACATCACATGAAGAGGCCTCAAAGGTTATGATATGTATTAGCTCAATTAACACTTAGATTACAGGAATTTGAAATTTGACTGAAGCCTTTTTTGCTTTCCAAAACTGTTACGTAGAACAGAGTTCAACTACAAATTGGAAAATGCCAATCCCCATAAACATTACACAGACTCCATTTTAAAACAGCTTTACTCCAGCAAAATTCCTACAGTGTTCCCTTTGCCCTGCTTTGGGGGTTTATAACTTCACAGACTTTAGCATTTGGAATTAGGACATTCCAACATTCCCCATTAAGACTACCTTGTCCGTGCTTCTTCCCATGAGCTGGTTGTCTCAAAACCAAAGACATCACCTTGGTATTTTGGGAATGAGTTGGAGGTTTCTCCCCTCTTTCCCCTGCTGTAATTTGCCTGGCATCTGTCCAGTGTGCCTCTCCTGCTGCTGCGTTCTCTTCCACAGGTCCTCTCATCTTTCCTCTGCCTGTTTTAATGCATGGTCTTCTGGGTGCTCAGATCACTCAGCTGTAGCTCAGGTACAATATAAAATCTGTTTTGAATAAAGAAAAAGAGAAATATAAAAGAGAACATTTTCTGTGTTCTCCCCCACTTTCTCTTTTTTCTGAGACTGTACCAAGTTCTGAGTATGAGGTTCTGCATCATTGCTGGGTGGGTTAGGCAGGTGGATAGTTTTTTTCTCTCTTCCTTTGTTTTATTCCTCCACCCTGCTTTCAAATTCTTCTGAGACTGTGTTATAAAAGTTGCTGGTTAAAATACACAGGTTTTAATTATTTTTAGAGGACTTGATCTTCTTTCTCATATAGATGCGATGAAACTTTAAAAATGGCATATGTACCTTCTATCACAAAATCTGGTTTAGAGTTGGGTGGTTTTTGCTTGTTTTCACTAGGACAAAGAGAAAAGACACTTCCTTCATGTAACTGGTATGCAGCATAAAATTTTAGAAATATTCTTTTAGAAGAAGAATAGAATCATTGTGGGAATATGCACCTATTAAATAATTATTACATCTTTAAAGAGGAACCTGAGGTGCATCAGTGTTTTGTGACTATGGATTAATGGACTCAGCAGGATCCATCTGTAGTTTATTTTGTTCAACAAAAATTTTTTTAAGCTAGACTTGCTTTTGATAGTCAGTAGCAACCATCAAGGAATTATAACCAGACAGTCCTCTGTAAATTGGAACTGCTTTACCATGCTTTGCCATTGTATTCTCGGTGTCTAGTCTGGAAAAATATCTTTCAGTTCAGTTCGGAAATGAGGTGTACCAGAATGGAATGAAAAAGCATGTGAAGCCTAGATTTATGCAGCAGAATTGGAGGTGTGTTACTCTTTTATCACCTGATTTATTACCTATTTTATAAATTCACAATCATAGCCCACAGTTACATTTAATTACCTTGGCACATAAAATTGCTGTCCTAATTTTCTAAATAAAAGGGGAAAGACAGCAAAAGACTGGAGAAGCACATGTTACTGTCAAGATAAAACCCTGAGGTAAACTACCAGCCTTCAGAAGCAGAATGACCTCCCCAGCTTGAGAGTATTTTAAGATTTCACTTTTCATCTCTCAACAGCTTTGGAACAATTCCCTAAGTGAGACTTTACCGATGTTGTAATGGTTATTCTGTGATATATTTGAAATAAAAAAATGTGTTCTATATAGAGCAAGATTTCAGCAACCTTAAAAAGATAATAAAAATTATCAGTTTAACACCATAGAAACTTCTTGTAAAATGCAAGACTGAGCTTGTGTAGTACATAGTGGCTTTCTCATTCTCAGAATGTTATTTGACTTGGAATCTTGTCACAAATCAGGCAACAGTTTAACTGAAAAATACTAAATAAATTTTATTAGAAATATAGTTAGGTAAGTTACCCTTAGAAGACAGCAGACTTACCTGCTGGGTGGCTTGTCTATAATGCTGTCTGGAATGAGAGAGTATTCAAAACTTGTATAAGAAATGTATCCAGGCAGTTTGGATTTAAATGGAGAATAGAAAAGGCTTAGTGACAGTACTGGAACTGTGGTGTAAATAATAAGACACCTCCACAGTGCAATAGTAACACATGATCATTTAAACCTCTCTATCCATACCCATTAGATGAGTATTTAATAGCTCACTATGATTTATATTATTTTTGTCATATTTAATGTTGTAAAGGTTGTGACTCAGTCCCTCAGTGTTGCTGTAGTAGTGAAGGGTTTGTAACTGGGGTTGCAGAAAATTCCTGTTGTATTTCTACCAGGGGGAGCCGGCAGAAGAGCCCTCCTTCATCTATCATAAATTCTGGTTCACGAGGGAGGTCCCCAGCCACTGGAGGTCGGCCAGTGTCATGTCCATCCACAGGAAGGGTTTGAAGGAGGACTCACGGAGCTACAGGCCTGTCAGCCTGACCTTGGTGCCAGGGAAGTTACGGAACAGATCATCTTGACTGCTATCATGCAGAAAGCGCAAGACAGCCAGGGGATCAAGCCCAGCCATCATGGGTTTAGGAAAGGCACATCCTTCTTGGTCAATCTGCTCTCCTTTTATGACCAGGTGACCACCTAGTGGATAAGGGAAAGGCTGCAGTATTGATGTACTCCACCTGGACTTCAGCAAAGCCTTGGACATTGTTTCCCACAGCATACTGCTGGAAAGGTTGGAAAGATTTGGACCCAGCTGCACTCCTCACTGGGTTAAGAACTTGCTGGACAGCCAGGCCCAGAGAGTGGTGGTGAATGGAGTTACAGCCAGCTGTCATCCAGGCACTAGTGGTGTTCCCCAGGGCTCAGTACTGGGGCCAGTCCTGTTTACTATCTCCACTGATGATCTGGAGAGGGAATTGAGTGCACCCTCAGTAAGTTTGTGCATGACACTAAATTGGGTGAGAATGTCAATCTGTGGAGGGGCAGGAGGGCTCTACATAAGGATCTGGACAGGCTGGATCAATGGGTCAAGGCCAGTTGTGTGAGATTCAATAAGGCCAAGTGCTAAATCCTTCTCATGGACCACGACAACCCTATGCAGCATTACAGGCTTGGGGGAGAGTAGCTGGAAATCTGCTTGGCAAAAAAGGACTTTTAGGTTCTGCTTGGCAGCTGACTGAACATGAGACATCTGTGCCCAGGTGGCCAGAAAGGTCAGTGGCATCCTGGCGTGTATCAGAAATAGTGTGACCAGCAGGGCTAGGGAAGTGATTGTGTTTCAGTGTTCAGCACTGGTCAGGTCACACCTCAAGTGCTGTGTTCAGTGTCTTACTGCAAGTAAGACACTGAGGTGCTGAAGAATGTCCAGAGAAGGGCAACAGAGCTGGTGAAGGGTATAGAGAGGTAAGTCATATGAGGAAGCAACTCTGGGAGCTGAGGTTGTTTAGCTTGGAGAAGAGGAGTCTCTTTACATACCACCCTCTACAACCACCTGAAAGGAGGCTGTAGCCAGGTGGAAATTGGCTTCTTCTCTCAGGCAACAAGTGACAGGATTAGAGAACATAGTTTCAAGTGGCACAAAGGGAGGTTCAGATTGGACATCAGGAAGAATTTCTAACCTGAAGACTGTTAAGCATTGGAACAGGCTGCCCAGGGAGGTGGCAGAGTCACCATCCCCAAAGACATTCGAGAAACGACTGCATGTGGCACTCAGTGCTGCGGTTTAGTTGCCGTGGTGGTGGACTCGATGATCTTGGATGTCTTTTTCAACCTTAATAATTCTGTGATTCACCATTTATGTCTTCTGACTTCACTTCTATATTTTTAATAGAAAAACATTAAATCGCTAAGAAATGCCACGTCTCCATTGGAATACAAAGGTGTAATCTTTGCTTAACAATTGCAAGTAAATCTTATGTGTCCATTTTTTTGTTAGAGGGATAAATTCTAAGGCTTCCAAAAAAGAAGCAATATTTTTTCCATCTTATTTTAAATTTACTGCTTTATTCAGTCCAGGCATGCATTCAGTGAGCTGGCAGCATGTAGAGTACTTGGGAACAGCTTCCTCAGATAAACTTGCATTATTAATGAAACTAGATTGAGTTTGAGAAGGAGTGCACTTTCAGCTGTTGACACCTGTTGCTGCTCCATTAGTAAACTAAGTAGTAACTCAAGATAGGAGTTTGTTTAGCATGTAAGAAAAAAGGATTTATAAAGGAGGAAAACTAATCTGGTATTTGGCTTTTTGTGGCAAATAAAATGATCAGTTCTGCAGCACACTTCATTGCAGCATTTTTTTAGTAGAAAACATGTTACTTCTTATCCAAGAGAAATAAAAAGCTCAGTAAGGTACATTTGAGATGGTGAATTTAAGCTCACAAATCCTTTAAAATAAAACACTGCCATTTGTCAAAGTGGATTTGAATTCAAGTAAACATGTGCCAAACATGACATACAAGAGTAGAAAACTGCAAATAGAGTAAGTTGGAAAAGGAAAAAGAAAAGTGATAATTAAATTGTTCATGTACTGAAGAGAAAAGTTAAAACATCTACTCAACAAATACATTGACTGATGTTTTATGCATACAGAGATGATGTGAATGAGATAGAGAAGAAGACAGTCATGGTATTCAGTAGTGAAATATTATCTGAGGTAAATAAATAGCACCTAAAATCTGAAGAGGATCCAAGGTAAAAAGGGGACATGAGTGTACAGAGACCACATGAGAAGCCTACAAGCATGCTCACATCTTTCTCAGGCTTCAGTATTTCTTATGAAATCTGAAAAATAAGCTGAATACTACATCTATTTTTTAAATCTGCAGTTTCATAATTCTCACTCTTTTTAGAAATGTTCTGTGAATTTACTAATTTCCAATGAAGTTGCTCCAGTGAGAAGCAGTACAGTGACAACTGAGTGCTCCCCTGTCAGATTAAGCATAATATCCTTGCTTTCAAAAGCAGTCTTCCACCACTAGATTAGACCAGTAGCTCTTCTAGGTGCAGTGACACTGAGGGCTTTGTTTATTTATTATTTACAGGCTAAGATTAATTAAATATTAATCACTTGAGCAGCAATTTAGGAAATACTAGATTTGCTAAGTACACCGTTGCTGTATAAGACAGGCAGAAGGCCACCACTTTTATGGATCTGCCATACAAAGTAATAAAGGATAAACAACAATACACAAGCCACAGGGTTTTTCAGTGCACAGATATCCTTGGCCCTGACTGCCAATATAATGAATTGAAAGTCTTTCTTCATATAGATGCATTCAGTCTAGACCAGGCCACTTCAAAATAGTGAGATGGCTGCTGGCAGGCAGAGCTGTAATACCTCAGGGCAGTCTCTGGAGGGACATTTCAAGTTTCTGTTCATGGGCAGGAGGATTTCTCCTAGAAAAACAGAGCTTTCTAAAAACAAACTTGCACAGAACTAATTACCAAGAGGAATTGCTCCTGTTACATAGACCATTTGGTGCTACACTGAGCTAGATAACAAAAGCACAGGTTTAAGGGTTTGGCAACAGGGAGGCTTTGCTCTTGTGGTTATTTGCAATGGAAAGCAGGTGCAGTTCCACTTGGCTGAGAAAGGCTCTGGAGAGCCACCAGCTAAATGCTGCAGGGAGAATTCTGTATTGCCAGCAACCCGTGGGGCTGGGGCTGCTTCTCTGTGTTTCCTTTCAGTACCCCTGCCATAGCCTAAAATGTCTCTTCCCAAAGAAATCTTCCCCCAAGGAAAGCTTTAGGACAAATGGCAATATTGCCTCTTACTGTCTGCTTGGAGAAATTGAGGGAAATGCATGATAAGAAGAGTTTCATTTGCTTTTCCCTGGTGAACTCATGAAGTAATTTTAGGGAATAAATAATTTAACACAATTTCGAGCTATTGCCAGAAGTTCCAGCAAAATTGCAAGATTACTTTAGCCTAAGTACATGATTGATAGCTTTATTTGGTAAATCTCCATGAACATATTTTCGGGGAGTTGTTAAAGTGGTGCAGGGATGCACATGTCTCGTCCCTCTAGCTCAAACGGTGAGTTATTTTTATCACTTTGATTCTGCTCCATGTTCTTCAAATGGAAAATTGGCTTCCATCCTTCTTTACATTTGTGATAGGAAAAGCATGCAAGTTCTGTGAAAATTAGCTGTAGGTGGCCATTGTGTGCCTCTGCACATCTTTTTCAGCCCAAATGGTTCTATGATGCTATGAATAAACCTATTTTCCTGCTTTAAAAATAGCCACAGTTTTGTAATCCCTTGCCAAATAAACCTGAGTTTTATCTAGTTTTAAGTAATTTATCTTATTCTTCCCTTTGTACATTGTCAGCCTCAGAAAATGAATTATTTTGCAGGCTCTCAGCAGTAGGCAATACCTCTCCCAGTCATGTACACAGGACTGTGGAGGAGAATTGTTTCAACAGCCACGAGACCTTACGAACTAAATAATTCCTTTTTGTTCAAGAGCAAACAGTGGGCAGGGATGACAAAAAGAGTTTTGAACCCCGGGTTTGGTGAACATGAGAAATGAGTTGCTGACCTTTCTGCTGAATATGTTGGACTCAATAGTTTGATCCAGGATCTAAGAGCCTAAAGGGTCTCTTGTATTTCAGTTAAACATGGACTTTAGGACATAACAACACTTGGATTTTGTGTTTGTCACATTCTGGAAATGTATGTTGCTAAATGTTTAATCATTACGAGAACCGCTTTGCAAAAACAAAAATATACTTTATGTGGGAGAGTGTATAAGCTGATGTGTGTCATGAAAGGACTGTGTACAGGAAGGTGTTTCTTTTGGTGGCTAAACTGTCAGTTAACTCTAATAACAACAAACAGATGCATTGAAGACATCATGCTACAGGCCAAGAGGCTGTTTTGTATTGTGAACTCAGGATCTCCAGGATTTTATGAATACAGTCTGTTTTAATCATTCCAAATCTATAGCTCTAGGCTTAAGATGAGACCCTCAAAAGTTTTTATATCTGTAAAGTCTCTATTTTAGAAATTAAATTCCCTTAGGAAAAAAAATGTAAACCCCATTTTTTTTCAGTGCAAGGTAAGTGCCCCGTTATGTTTGTAATTTTGAAGCTTCATTCTAAGACAGAGGAGAAATGCCAAGAGGTGCACTAGTCCCTGCACTTTCACCAAAAATAAATGTCATTCCCAGGTTTCTCTTTCACAGACAGAAGATTAGTTTTTAGTTACGTATCACATACTGACTGTGAGTCTATATGGATAACATCTGCTTGTGTTCTGTGTATGTACAGTGTGTGTGTGTGTATATATAAGCCTTTTGTCCATTTGGCAATAGTTGGATGGATTTCTGAAGGTACCAGGTCCCATGCATGTGTAGCAAAACGCATTGCTTTTACACCTTCATGAGCAGTATCTGCTTGTACAGCATATCACATGACTTTATTGTTGTGTAGCATATTGACTGACAGAAATGAGAACAAATCACATGCAAGTTTGCTTTTGGGCAAAATGAACCTGTTGGTGATTTTTATCCCAAATTTTGAAATGCTGTCTTTTAGCCTCAATAAGTGGAGTATTCAAGCAGCTAATACAATGCATTTCAAAGTAAGTCAGAAAACTTATCACTAAATTCAATGGTTTTTAAGCCAGGCCTTTCAAAATAGAGATGTTGTCATAAATATTATTTTTTTATATAGTAAATAGAACAAACTTACAAATTAACTTAGGACACGTCTACCTCCGCGTATCATACAGAGAACCCTTGATTTCTTGAGAATTTAGATATCTATAGGAAAACAATTTGTGCACTTATTCAGTCATCATGTTTCATTTTAACTCTGCTATTAGTTTTTAATTTTATCGCTGTACTAACCATTTGTGAAATGCTAGAGATACATAATGCAAACATTCAAATTACCCCACATTTTTCTCAGAAAATCTGAATTAAAGGACAAGCTAACAATCAAAAATTGTGTCCTCCATCAGAAATTTAATCTTATCAAATTAACAGCCATTACCTCTGTGAGATATTTTGCCCAATCAGTCTCGCCAGAAGCACTGGATAAAGTCACAAACTTAGTTAAGAAATCAGAAAAGTAACCTTATTTATCACTGAAATAAATGCAGTAGTATACCCTGTTTATTTTTATCCATGCTGGCAGACAGCGAGTGGCATAATGTCAGGTGACATCACTGTAGGAAAAACTCCAAGAATGCATCCTTAATATCTACTTTAAATATGACTTCTTTCAGCTTCTTTGGCCATGACTCTGTTGTTGAATTATTCAGATACTGCTCTTGCTGGCAATACTTTTGTCACCATATGCCAACGTTTAATATATGTCAGAAAAGTTAGAACTTATTTCCAAAGAAAGAATGTCAACTTTGCATATAGCTGGGATGCTGAGTGGTCTAGAGCATGGTGGTTGCAAATCTTTTTTAAGATCCTTGGGTTTTCCACAGTAACATTAGTATTACCTGAGCATTTCTGTTTTCTTTTTAGGAAAAAGTTTGGGTGGGTTTTTTTTTCTGTGTGAAAGTAGCAGAAATTACTTTTTGTGAGAGCTCCCATAGGAGTGAACACTAGAAATAGCCCAAGTGCTACTGAGGATAAAATTTAGCTTAAACAACTGGAGCAAAACACAATTTGTATGAATCTATAATGCAAGCAGAGTTTAAGAGGTCCTGCAAGGTGACTCCCCATACTCTAAGCTCAAAAGAGCAGGTTCACTGCAAATCCTAGTCCAGCACAGTATAATCACTTTAAAGCTGCCTTTCATGGCAGGACAAGGGGAAATGGCTTCAAACTGAAAAAGGGTAAATTAGATTAGGTATAAGGAAGATATTTTTTGCAGAGAGGGTGATGAGGCACTGGAACAGGTTGCCCTGAAAATGTGTGGATGCCTCATCCAGCCTGGAAGTGTTCAAGGTCAGGTTGGATGGGACTTTAGGCAGCCTTGTATAGTGGAAGATTACCCTATCCATGGCAGGGACTAGATGAGCTTTCAAAGGTCTTTCTGAACTAAACCATTCTGTGATTCTATTATTCTGTGATCTTACAGAATTTTGAAAGGGCTATTAATGATAGTTCTAGTGATCCTGGTAAATTCAGATTGTGTGAACATATTCTGTCATCCTAAATTCTTCCAATGGATATTTTTTTATCTTGCTCAAATAACAGATTCCTAGTTTTAGAATTGTTATCTATAACTGTGTGTAAAAACAGGGAAGAAAGCCAAGTATTTTGATTTTTCAAGTTTATCTCTTTTAGTTTTTGTCATTTTTTTTAATATTTCTCATTCATCCCTACCAGCTCACCTTTCTCTTTTAAAGTTTATACCTAACCATTTTTAAGTTAGTCTTACTGTTATTGAGCCTTATCTTTGTGCATGTATCTGCCATGTAAGTCGCAGGGGGCAAATACATAATTTCCAGCTACAGCTGGTTGCAAAATTAGCTTATAAGTACATATATCTATGAATTTCATGGCCCAGGATGCCAGTGGAAATATTACAGGAGTGTAATGAGACCCTGTCTCCAGTCATTCTTAGACAACCTGTATTTTGTACAAAAGCATAGGAAAGACACTGATGTCCATTTTTGCTATTCATAACGGGCTGGGCATAGCCTGATATTGAAAAGGATTTAACTTTATTCCCTGTGTCTGTCCTGAAAAATAATTTGGGAGAAAAAGATTGTCAGTCTGCTGTGAAATATACTATTATTATGTTTCTAAATGTGAGTCAAATCAACCAATCCCCCATCTTAGGGAAAACAGCTAGGCTTTATATACCATTTTGTCTTTGCACAAAATTCCAGATGATATAATCAGATGTTCATGCCAAGGGAGAAAATAATTTTTTTCCAAATAAAATGTATCTTTGCTAAAAATCTATCACTTACAATGCAGAGAAGATTGAATGCTTTAGCCCAAGTATCTTGATTTTTCCGAAATCCTTAACAAAAATTACAAATATGTAAAGGATACTTTTTTTCTTTTTTTCCAATACACTGACAGTTTCAAAAGCATCACTCAAATTCATATGTGACATTTTTCTAAGTGGTCACTTGTTATGCAAATAAATCTGAATTTAGATTATGAAACTCTTATTTTCTTGCACATATTTTTGCTTACATTATTTATGAAATCTCTTCTGCCAAGACAGGAAAGAAAATAGCACTTTTGGAATCAATGCAGTGTTATTTTGTTATTCCTTAAGGTGTTTTGAATATTGTAACTATTAATGATGTGTCTTTCCAACTCCACACAAAAGTTTTTCAAAGCCCATTTTAATAATGAAATATCACACTAAATACTTGATAGAGTGTCTGGCCCCATTGAAGCTGATGGCAAAATATCCTTTGACTTCAAGAGTCAAAAGAGTAAAATGAATTTGGTGGGTTTTCAAGGATAACTTGAGTTATATCAGCAAAACTTTGCAGATCCAAGCTGTCACATTTCTCCTGTTATGATGACTGGTTCAGCTGGGAACTCCTCCGCTTTACATGGAGCTGACCAAAGGGCCAGGTTTTGATTCCATACACCATCAGGAAAGGCTACTTTCAAATGAAAAGTTAATGAAATTTCCACCTAGATTTCAATATAAGCTGGTCTTACCCTTTTCTTAGTGCAGTAGATATAGAAGTAAAATAGAATATGGGATTTCTCAAAGCCTCAATATAAGATACTTGTCAATTTAAATTTTACATTCTATAAATAAATAATTCCTTAGCCTCAGGGAACACAGAAAACTAACATCTGTTGGGTTCATAACAGTGACTGACTTCTCAGGATGCTTCTCCATTAGCATTTTTCACCCTTCTTATCAAAACTGCATGTCTTGCAGGAGTACCATGAATAGTTGCAAAAAGTAGCAATACAGAGGAATAATGAGAGTTCATACCAGCCATGAAATGATTTTTTCCTTGGGTGTATTTTATTCCACATTCAATCGAAGAGCCCCTTTCTTGCAAAACTTTAATATTCATCATTTGAAAACAACAGTCTTCCCTTGAGCAAATCTGTAAGTAGGAACAGGAGAGGAGGAAGTAGAGAAATCTGTACAGTGGGTAGGTGGCCTTACTGAGATTGCAAAAGAAGCAGGGTGAATCTGGCCACTTTTACACTTATGTTCTTAACTGAAATAGTGAAGCAGCTCAATTTAGAGCTGTTTACTTCCTTGAAGCATGAAGACATTATAGTTGAAGGCTTACCCCACTGGCAGCAGGCAGTCTCAGTGGAGACCCAAGACCTTAAGTCATTGTTGACATCGCTGTGACATAAATAATGTCATTCAAGATTCTTCAATATACCAGTGCCTTAAATTCTAATCCTTAAGTGATTACAGTATTTTCTTTTGAAAATTTTATTAGAGTACAGTGAAAGCTCATTTGTGGACTAATTCAGCAGCAAGCATTGAGCCAAAAGGACTAATTGTATGCTCTGCACAATAATTATATAAATATATAATTATTTGCCATTTCCTTTCAAACAAATGGCTTGGTCAGTTACGTCTCTAATTTAAAGAGATTAAGACACTTTAACATCTGATAGGAAACTAGAAATTGAAAGCAAGATTTCCCTCTGCACAAAGTACTTCAGCATTGAAATAGGCTGAAGCAGTAACTTACCTGGCCCAGGAGGTGCATGCATACCAAAACTTACAGTATTTTGGTGTGGTTGCTCTGGTACTTCAAAGATGTGTTCTCTCTGTCCTGTGCATTTTTCCACATTCAAAATAATGCTATTTCTCCTGTTATGATGACTGGTNTACAAAATCCACACCATCTGAACTCTAAAATCACGCTTCTTGTCAGTTTAGTGGACAACATAATCTGGTCTCTGAGTAGGCAGTTTGGCAACCTATGTTTTCTCAAGTGCCACTGAACAGGTAGCAAGATAGGGATTTCACAATGAAATAGCAATTTTTAATCTTTCCAAGTCAAATTATTTTCCTGATTACACTTTAAAATCTCTCTGATTCACTTGCACATAGATTTTATTATTTTTTAATTCTTCAATGAGGATAGGAAGTTGTCATACTTTGTTAGGAACAGTTTTTGTAATGCAGAATCCTGTTGCAGCAGTATATCAGCATGAAATTATTTGAGGGATTGGCCAAGATACTTTTTCCCTAAAAATTTTGTAGTTTTTGGAAATTGTTGCAGCAGAGTGGAGGGAGAGATTGATAGATTAATTCCTTAGTAGCACGTTTGCACTTCTTAGTTCAGTGTTCAGGCACAAGATGTTATTTTGCAGTTTGGTAAAAGTAATAGTGTAGGTACCTGACGTAAAATAGCATGCATAAAATCTAAGGTTTATGTGTTACCTGTGTACTATGCCTTGTGTCTACATATTTCTTATTAATTACACAATGAAAATCTGTATCTGGGACCTGAACTGTTGGAAACCTTGCTTTTAAATGAATATATTTCAATATGTAGGTAAACTTACCATTTTTTCCTGTTTCTGATAAATTCATATACTGGATTAATGTTACCTGTTTCCAATGATGCATGCACTCAGCTCCATGTGAAAATCGGAGCAAATATCTAGAGCTCACTTAAAGTGAAATGAATGTGAAATACAAAGTTATTATGTGACAACTGCTGTGGTATTGAGATGAAAATAAGTAATGTCCATAAATTTCAGTACTTGTTTCATGATAGGACAGTGTCTTGGTATTCTATAATCCATTATATTTGTTGAGAACAGGGAATGCAGATCTGTGTTTTGTGTCCCAGTTTTTTTCAGTGACTACAATGAAAGAATTCCCTTTAAATAGTTGTAAATGTAGTTTAGGTTTGATTAGGTTTGATGGTTACCTTAATACTGCTAGCTGCCAAAATAGTCTCTGAGGAATATCATAATTAATTGTTAAAAGTGACATGAGCAACCATATGCTGAGAACAAAAATACTGGCCCAGGTGAGAGCTGTCAGCAATTAAATTACTGGGTTGGACTGCACAGATTCAGTGATGTTGCTACATGGAGAATTGTGTCTTTGGTTTATTGTGGCAACAGTGCAAGTGGACTGACAGGCTTCAACTTTTAAGCTTATTCAAATACACCAAATTACGTACAGGCTGGTAAAGACAACAAAGCCTTTGTAACAGAAACTGGAACAAGATTTATAAATGCCTAGACTAAGACTTGGGACATTGCTTCTAATTCCTATTGTTTTCTTATGTACACACATCCTCATCCACATGGTGGATGAGGAGAAGAGAGAGAAAGAGGCTGTGTGTATTCTCTTAAGTCTCCCTTACATATGTCTCAAATCTAATTTTATGGCACACATTTTCCTAGAAAACTTCTCAACAGCTGTGAGATATAGATACACCCTTTGGAAGCATAGAGCAGATTGTCTGTTCAGGAATTGTCTGAAGAGGAGTTGGAAAAGATCTGCTCTCAGAGAGGGCTCCTTTGCTGTGAGAGAAGAGCATTTCTTACAAAATGTTCCTCTCCCACTTACAAGGTTTTTCAGCCAGTTTCTGGCTTGGGCTTTTCACAATGGTGCTATGATGGAAACCAAAGCAATTTCCTGGCTTTTGCTCCAGGAGGTGCTAAGTAACTGGAATCCTTTGTTTGTCATTCCTTGCTTGATTAATGCTTGTGTTTCTTAGCTTTTCACTCATAAATGCAAAAATATGTTTAATTACTCTTATTCATGAAATCCCTAAGTTTCAGTACCTCATTTATAGTTAGGCTGAATACAACAGAGATTTCTTTCTCTCATGCTTGGAAAGGAAATCTTTGCCTGGTCTCAGGAGAGCAAACTGCATTTTGTGACTTCATTTAAAAATTAACCATGAAATAAAATGTTTTCACCTGTAATGGAGTAAAGTCTAACCTGTTCATATTAAGTTATCATGTCTTTTACCACTTCAAATGTGCAGAGATATTTGCTTAATGTAACATTAGATAAAGGGATAGTTTGTGCTCTTCTTTTTCATTGAAAGCTCTCTTTAATTTTCCTGTATTGTCTTTGAAGTAGTGTGAATAACACTTTAAAAATGCGTCAAAAGTTATTCTGACTCAGGAATGGACACCGACCCAGAAATGTAGTGATAATTTGTAAATTTAAACACAATAGCACTTTCTTTCATGTGAAATCCTAGCCCCTTACAACTTCTTAGCACAGATTTTCTTCATTTTGCTGTATTTCTACAGCACTTACTGTTTTTCCATTGGGAAGGGCATCATCTATTATTTATCTGTAGCTTCAAGCAGCCTCTTTGCA
This sequence comes from Ploceus nigricollis, assembly GCA_013399945.1. Classification (NCBI taxonomy): domain Eukaryota; kingdom Metazoa; phylum Chordata; class Aves; order Passeriformes; family Ploceidae; genus Ploceus; species Ploceus nigricollis. The sequence goes on from VXBC01010655.1 coordinate 882,532, forward strand.
TGTTTCTTTCAAATATGAAGCAGCCAGCACTATTTCAGCAGAAGAGTAAGTTTTATGGAAAATAAGACTTCATTAAAAAGTTTCCAGGTTAAATTTATGTATTTTTACTGACTTACTTGTAACGCTTGATTTTCATTTTGTTTTGCATAAGCAAAGCCTCTGTGCAGTATTTTAGGAAAGTACACATGCAAATCCTTTTTGGGCTTGGATGAAATTACCTGCTCCCTTCCCTGTAGTAGTGAAAAGATGTGTGTGCTGTCTTGTGACTTGAAACATAAGGAGTTCCTTCTTTCTCATAGGTCATTAAAAATTGAAAACAAAGAGTAATGCTGTAGTGTATCTGTAACAGTGTGGCAGGATCCCATTTAACATTTCAGTCTGTTAGCAGTTGTTGATCATCACAGGATAATCTAGATTGGTCCCATTGAAATTATAGGACAGGGATTTCTTTTGCTACCCAGACAGAAAGGAGGTGTGATTGGCCACCAGAAAAGAATGCAGGCAATCACTGAAGTGATGCATTTTTAGGTCTGATGGGAAAAAACAATTTTGGAAAAGGACAAACTGAAGTGCTGAGTACCTCAGTCAGCTTCACTCATCTACATTACTCAAGTGAAAGGCCTATCCTTCATAAAACCCATTACACCCATTGCAACAATATGCAAAGAAATGAAAGTGTTTCCTTGTGCTGTAAGTTTACTCCAGCTGTTTACATATTTTCAAGATTCTGAGCATAGTCAGGTAGGAGCTGTTTCATATTTTCAGTGCCAAGAGACCTGACTTTGCTTGATTTTGCTCCCTATATTTGCTATAACTCAAGACCTAAAATGGTCAATATCGAGTCTCATTCCAATGGACAATATCTTGTAGTTTATGAGTCTTATTTATTACTGTAAGGTTGATAAATGCAGTCTCAGAAGCATTTCCATAACTGCATAGAAGTACCTGAGATATCACTTCAGATTATGATGGGTTTAGGCTGTTTCGTAAATTATGCATTCCTAGTTCTTTCTCTGTCTCAATCCTCCAGTATTAAGTTTACAACAAGATATAGAGTCTACAAATGTGCATAGAGGAATAGCACAGTAAAGATTTTTTACAGTTAGAGAATGCTGTTAACGTTTCAAAGTTTTCCCCCTTTCACAATAAATATGACATCAAACTTGTGCATTTAAGATACGATTTAGAGACTTTGTCTACACTTGTTTGGAATATAGCATATCTCAGACATGGCTTGGTTGCTCATGAATAAATTCAAGCAAACTTTTCATATGTAGTGAAAAATCCATCATTTCAAATGCACCATTGTGCATTTGAAGTCCCTGTAGCACTCTATTGATTCATTCACTCACATATACAATCACAGAAAGGTCAAGGTTAGAAGGAACCTCTGATGACCATCTGGTTCAACCTGCTGGGTTGTGCCCAGAACAAGGCTTGGCTCTAGGCTACCCAAGGACCTGTGAAACAGTCTTGAGTGTTCCCAGTGAAGGAGATTCCACCGCTTCTCTGGGCAAACTGTTCCAGTGTTTGTTTTCCCAGTGTAGAATTTCTTTTCTTATGGAATTTACACTGAAGCAACTGTACCACTTGTGAAGCCCTTCACCTCTTCTCTTATAAGTGGACATCCTTATGAAGAGACTGACTCAATCTGCTCTATAACTGCCTTTTAGATATTGCACGACTGTGGTTATATCCCCTTGAGCCTTCTCTTCTCTAGACTGAATACAGCCAATTCCAGCAACCTTTCTTCCTATGTCAACTTCTCCAACCCTCTGATCATCTTGGTGACTCTCCACTGAATTCCCTCAAATTTTCCATGCCGCTCATGAACTCAGGAGACCAGGACTTGGTACAGCAGAGCAGGATAAACAGTGTTTCAACTTTGACCTGACAAGTGCAGGGCAGATAGGACATTCCCACGTCCCTCCATCTGCTGGCTGTACTCCTCCTCTTGATGCAGCATAGGACATATTTGCCTGCACATTCATGTTCAGCTTGATGTAAACAAGTCCATGTGCACCAGGGCCTGCAGGGCTTTTTCCACAGAGCTGTTCACCACATAGCTGGACCCCAGCCCATACTGCTGTGTGAGTTATTCCAGATGCAGGAGTTCACATTTATCTTTGTTAAACCTTATACAAATCTTCTTGTCCCCATCTGCCAGCTGGTTGATGTGTTTGTGTGGTGGCTATTCTTTCTGGCTGACCTCCCCTCCATTTTGGTACCACCTACAGGCTTGGTGAGGGCACAGTCACTCTTGTCATCCAGATCATTCCTAAGACATTGATTTGTACTGGACCCATATCCACCCTGACAAACCATCCAGTGGTAACCAGCTGACACTTGAACTTCAAGCCTTTGCTCACCACCCTTTGAGTCAAGTGGGTTAGCTGGTTTTCCATCCATCTTGTGATCTTTCCAGTTCATTTCTTACCTACTTGCCCATAACAACTTGTGCATGAGGCATCATGTTGTAAAGACTCCATATACACAGGTGTACACAAATGTATATAAAAAGGAAGAATATATATCCTTATATACAGTTTTATCAATGCTGTGTTACTGTTATGGTCTTTGGCAGAGGTGATAGTCTCATGAATAATCTCTGTCAGCGAAAATTGTCAGGCTAGTAAGAAAATTCTGAAGATGCTTCAATTCTAGGAGTTTGTTACCTTAAAACTCCCTTGAAGACTCTTCATAAAAGTATTATGATAGTAATTTTTCTCCCTTGATATTTTGAGAATTATGCTCTCTTCATTTTAGGAGTCTAGTGTTACAATTTTCTCATTAAAACAGTCAAAGTACAATAAAGTTTAAGCAGCTAAATCATCTTTCTGAAATGCCTCTATTTGTTTTATTGATGCCTTAATTATCATCCATGCTACTAAAATACTAAATCTAGAAATGTCCTTGTGGCAGAGTCTAGTGGATGCATTGGACAAAAGGATCCATTGTTACAGCACAGAGTAATGCTAAAACAAGCTTTTTTCTATGCAATGTCATTCTACCTGAACTTTCCTTTTATGAAGTGGCATTCAGCCCATTACCTTACTTTGTTTGAAGCACAAGCAGACTGCTTCTTAAAGACATACAGTAAGCTAAATCGGTCATTTTTCTGATCATGAACTTCAGGCTGTGCCCCGTCAAATGCGTGGTATTTTTCTTTGCCAAGACAACAAATGAAGTACAACACAAGAGATCGGCATGCTATGGTATCAGAGATGCTCAGCAATAAAAATCTCTCAGCAAAGATGTTGTCAAACAAAAAGATACCTGCTGCTATTACTTTGAAGGAGGTAATATTTTCTCACACAGATGCTGTTAATGATGGCAGTGCTGTGTTCAGATTTTCTTCAATTTTTGGAGTGCTAGCAGGAAGGGAAGCTGTAACTTCAGAACCCTGAAGCTGGAGAGAACTGGACCTGTGGGTCCTTGCATGTAACACATGCAAGGTCTGGTATGAACATACCATCTGCCACCCCTGATTTAGTAGACTCAGTCGTACTCAGTCTTAACAACACGAGGGAATGTAGCAACTCAAAAGGATTTTTAACAGAGTATATTGTGGAGAAATTGCCTCAAACAGGGAAGTCATTTTCAACTTTGTTCTTTGATTGACTCAGAGATTTACAGTGCCTAATATTAATGTAGATATCGTAGACATTGGCAATTCACATGCTCTAGAAGCTGTAAATGAATTCTTCAAAAGAAACTTTGAAATTAATTGTCTTCTAGCTATAACAAAAACTCACAACTCAAGTAATTGGTCAAAGTCCACTCCTGCTTTTCAGTAAATGATTTTGAAGGAGTATAAATCCATCATTTAATACCTTTCTGAGCTTTCATCCAGATTTCATTGGAGGTTGCTTTCAAAATTTGGGCTTGATTTGTTGAGATTCAGCATAAATGAAAGGCAAAATGCATTTTGTCATGTGTCTGTTAGAATTTCCCTATAGATAAGATATCCCAGTGAATTACTAACTTCTAGAACCTGTTTTCCTTCTCTCAGAACAAACTGGTGAGGCCCTCAATGCATGTAATAGATCTGGTCAGAGCATACATTGGCAATGATATCTGGCAAGCCTGTACTCCCTGAGGCTACATTCTCATGTTTCCACAGTGGATCTGCTGCCAGAGTAGTAAAAGCTTTCAAACAGATGAGAATTGGGCTTTGTATGATGCATGTCCATTTATTTTAAATTAAAAGTTGCTTACTAACTGCCCTGATTTGCTCCTGTTAAGCAGTGGCTTACAATCCAATTATCCTGAGTTGTGAGAAAAATTATGTTGATTTGTATGATTTCAGTGGCAAAATTCCATCATGTTCCCTGTATATTTTCCACCTTTTTTTTTCCAAATCCAAGTGATGTTTCATTGCTGTGACCAGCATTTAGAATAGTGATTACCAATTGCCTTAGAACGAGTTAACTAATAACTTAGCATATTTGCAACTTGTATTTGCAACTTGTATTTTCATTTTGCTAATTTGGTAAGAAACTCTGGGGATTTTTTCATGGGAAAGATCTTTTAAGAGGATTTTTTTAAAACTTATATATGTAATAAGTGAGCAAACAGAAAAATTTCTAATTTCCAAGAGCAGGTTGAATGGGTCTTTGAGTAGTTGAATCCAGTGGAAGGTGTCCCTGCCCATGGCAGGGGGTTCAAACTAAATTATCTTTACAATCTCTTCTAACCAAACCGTTCTATGATCACTAACTGAATTCTCTGATAATGAACTGAATTCTGTGATAATCCAATCCTATGTTAATCATCTGATTCTGTGACGATCTTTCTGGATCTTTCAGACCAACCATTTTCATAATCTGTATTGGCACTGCCCTTTCTGATGGTCAGCCAGAATCCATCTGCCAGACACTGGTTTCCTCCAAAGACCGGCTCCAGAAAAGCGAATCTTTTCAGAGACTGTTTTACTGTTATTCTATTACTGAAGAACTTCACTGTGTGAGACCAGATGTCTGCACTAGTCTTTAAGCTGTTTGCTCCCTCTGGATGGGGATCTGTTTTCTGGGGGAATAGCAGTGCAGGAAGCATCTGCCTTCCTCACTGAGGACGGGTAAGATTCCCATGGAAGAGGTCCCCTCTCTAAGGGTAAATGATCAAGTAGGCCCCCAACATGACTAAAGTTTTCATTCCTTGAAATATAATCGTCTTTAGGAAAAGATTTTTTTGGTATCTAAACCATAAAATTCATTGGCTGTTCACAGTCCTTGTTTTATCTAACCCATATATTTAAATAACTGTGTTTGAAGGACTTAGGCCAGATTGAAATCATCCTGAGATCCTCATGTGTTTCTGACTTGTCATCTAGAAATGTCCTCAACTGAGTTGAGTTCCTAAACTTCCAAGCAGTACTAGACTGAATACTAGACTGAATAGCAGTACTAGACTGAATACAAGTCTGTTTTTCTTGCTCTGTGGACTTTGCAAAGAGAGACTTAAAATATGTAAAATTGTATCATTTTAGTCATTGTCTGAGTAACTCTTGCTCTTCCTATTATTTGTTGATAGCTCATGGTATGTTTTCAGCCAAACAGGATATCAACATTTGATGTGAATCTGTGAATTTAATCTGACATACAGACTTAGTCTAATAAAGGACAACACTGCCTTTAAAAAAAAAATTATCTTTCCTTAAATTTAGGTGATTTTGCATTGAAATATGCATTTGAACCTGTAAGAGGAATGGGGATCTAAAAATTTTCTCCTGATCCGTTTTAATCAAACCTGAACAAATACTATGTAGAGTCAAGCATTATTTTTCAAATATTTTTCAATAAAATAATGAAAAGAAATATCTAAGAAATAGCTCAGAGTGACATGAAAGAAAGCCTTATTTCTAACATTCTGGATTAGAATTTCTGCCCTAACTAAATCCCAGACTGCATGAGAGAGAGCTCTTGGAAAAGAGCACCGTTGACAGGCAGAGACGGAAGTTTTCGTTCTTCCATTCAGAGCTCTGATCACTTCTATACCCTTTGCAACAAAATCTTGTATGGGTTTTTCCTAGCAGCTGCCATCTGTGTTTTGGATTTTATTAAGTGAATTTGTTTCCCTGAACAAAACAAAACATCATTCAGGCTACAAAAATAAGTAGACAGGTGGTCTACATAAAAGATATTTTTCCCATTGTGTTGTATGCCATGATTTAGTCTAATTATCCCTATCATCTCACCCCTTATAGTGTGATTCTTTTTCCCCCAGAGGAAAGAAATAATGGCACTACTTTTTGGGAACAAAGAATTAACTTGGAAATCATGCAAAAAAGCAACACTGCCCATTGGTAGACTTGCAGAAGTGCTTTGGCAACAAAATAAAGAACATAAAAAGACATCTAAAATCTAGTAAATCTGGGGAAAAAATAAGTAAATTATTTTCAGGTTCTGTGCTTGTCCTTGAGTTTCTTTGCTAGTCCATATTAGCTTTTTACGACCATTTGTGTTAAAAGTCTGAATTGAAGATAAAAGCTCATTCAGTTGTGGGGAATACTGCTCTTTGTGGGGCTGTGGTACAGTGCTATAGGTTAGGAAACAAGAAACAAAAACTGTATTTCCAACTCCTTTGAAAGGAGGGAGATTACTCTGTTGTTATATCTTTGCTTAGTTTTTAATACTTCTTTAATTTTCACTACTTTCCCCCCCACCCCACCCCAAGACTACCACAATAATGCATTTAGTACTATCAGTGCCTGGCCAAACTAGAAGTTATCAGCTCCAGAAGTGTAATTCTATTAAGCATATCCATTACCATGCATCCCCAAAGAAAATTTTACAGCCCATTACAGCCCACTCCCTTGCATGAAATGGTAAGAATGCCAAGAGCAACCACTGAGATGAATTATTGTCAAGTGTTTCATTTGGCTTCTAAAGTAAAAGGTAAAGAAAGCTTGGGCCAAGTTCTTAGATATATGATAGCTTTCATGCATTTAGATAAAAATAAGGTGAGGAGTAGGTATTCTGTCCTCAAATACTAAATAAAATACAACAGTCAATGCATGTTCCCATATACCCAAATTCTTAAAATCTACATTTTTAAAGTATTTATGCTTATGTTGGTTTTGTGACTGTTAACAAAAGAAAGAAAATTCTGTCAATTAAATGTGCACAAAAAGTCTGATCTTAGAGCACCTAAGCCTTGTTAGAATGAACTGGAATAAATGAATGTATAAATGTATTGCCTGTGTCCAAGACCTCTTGGACATTTTCACCACTAGTAATTAGAACAATCTCTCAACTCAGTGTCTCAGTGGAGTGGCTAAGAAATGAGAACGACATTTCTAACAGAGCTTGTGGTGTTATTATGTGGGAAACGCTGAGAAACAAGCTGGGATTAAAACCAGAACAATTGCAGCGGGAGTTCAATTCCCTCTTTAGTGAATTGATCAGCTTTGTAATCTATTTAGGTATACCAGTGAAGGAAGAGAGCACTGCACAGCCCTTTTGGTCACAGGACAGCATCTTTGCTCTATTAGAAGACAGGCAATTATCAGTGCCTTTGGTAAAAAACGTGGTCCTATTGCAAAGAAGGGGAGGAGCAGACTGAAATCCTTCTGCTATGAGGTAATTTCAGGGGGTTGGGATATATAACTAGAAAACCTACAGGTAATGTATTGATACCTTAAAGATGTAGAAATAACACACTTTTGAGACTATATTAATAGAGGAGGTTACATAAAGGGTGGTCTTTTTTGGAGGGCTCTAAGGGGCAGATATGGAAAAATGCCCACCCCTTCATGGGATAAATACAGTTTTATAAATTTTGAAAATTAGCATAATTGACAAGAATCCCCAATGAAAAGCACAGGTGATGAATTAATTCCCCCCTTTAGGACCCACCTCTTCTGTAGCCCCTCTTTAGATAGGAACTAAACTTTGTTTATGAAAATGTGTCTCAAAGAGCTGCTTTCAACCTTGGCTTCCAGGAATAACCAAGATAGGATAGGGGCCTTGGACCCCCCAGGGCTTGAAGCCTCTGGAATGTGTTTTGTCTTTCTGCCTATCAGGGCAGGGCAAAGGTAGGGAAAAGTACTGGAGCTAGCTAGGAACTATATAACTATACAACAATAGTCTACAGAGCTATGACTATATATGAAGGAAATATAAAAGCAAAAATTCATTCTGGCATTATATAAACCCTCCCTCTTCAAAGGGCATTACAGAGGTGGGATACGATAGAGTTCTGCTTCCAGAATAGCCTGAATTCCACAGTTCATGTACAGTTGCCAGTACAACTGAATTTGAGCTCAAATTCAATTGAACCTGCACAATGGATCAGAGAAACTGGTTGCAAATTTTGATGTGTTGGACCCTGATAAAATGGGATGGGGGGTTCTCAATACATATAATGAAAAATTTATTAGGTCACAGCAGGGCTTTGCCTAATTATTTCATTTAGTCCTCATTTCTTAAAAAATGGCAAATGTGGGAGTATCTGGATATTCATGGTGTTGAAAGCTGTTTTCTGAGAAACATGTAGGACTAAATTAATGAACTGCATAAAGAGAGGCAAAGCTAGAGAGAAGCCAGGGCCAGATCTTGCTTCTGGGCTTTCCATCAGTGATTGAGAGAATGTACTGTATTGCCCTCTAGAAAGACCTCTTGAATACACCATAGCTGAGACCATATTGACTAAGATGAAGATCACACACAAGCACAATTTTCTGTCCCTATTTCCCCCAAAATTTAGAATTTTGATAGTAACAAGTGAGAAAAATGTGGGAGAAACAGCCCTACAGACACCCATGTCAGCAAGGGAGGAGAGGAGGGAGGTGCTCCAGGCCCTGGAGCAGAGATTCCCCTGCAGCCTGTGGTGCAGACCATGGTGAGGCAGCTGTGCCCCCGCAGCCCATGGAGATCCATGCAAAGATCCACCTGCAGCCTGTGAAAGACCACACACTGCAGGAGACAGATATGCCCTGGGGGAAGCTGCAGCCCACAGAGAGAAGCCTGTGCAGGATCATGTTTCCTGGAGCAGTCTGTACCTGAAGGACTGTACCCTATGGAAAGGAGACAGCTGGAGCAGTTCTTGTAGGACTGCAGCCTGTGGGAAGGACCCACAGGGGAAGAGTGTGAGGAGGCAGAAGAAACCAATACAAACTGACCACAGACCCCATTCCCCTTCCCCCCTGAGCAAGTGGGGAGCAAGCAGAAGAGTTGGGACTGAAGGACTGGAGCTAAGACCACTTTTTTTCTTCTTTTTTTAAACAAGCAAAGAAAAATATTTTCATTAATTTTGTTTATAGTGGGATTCTTTTGGCTGAAATTTTTAAATACTTCAAAGGAAAACTCCCAGTAACAGAAAATGTCAGCCTATACGCACAGAGGTGTGTTAAGGTTATAAGAAAGGTTTATAAGGTATTTGGCAGTCTTCATAGTAAGTGGTGCTATATGCTCATGTATAAAACATAACATTGTGATGCATAGAGCTTTAGTACCACCATTTGATATGATGGCAAACTTAACGAAGTCAGCTGTAGTTCATACTGCATTCTTGCCACTATTTCTGAGCAAGTTCCTGAGCTATGTAAAAGCAAGGGCAAGTTGTGCCCATGTCTAATTCCCTCAAGTTCAACAGGAGTCACTGTGGAAATGTGGCACAGCTGAGAGCACACTGCTGCAACCTCTTCCCACAGCAGTCTGCAAGTAACTGAAAAATTCAGCAACCTGCTGTTATCATCTGTCACAGTTCACTTCTCCTTCCTTTCCATTTATTCCTCAGTTGCAGCTGATAACATATCAAGATCTTTTTTTTTCCTTCTTCTCTCAAAACACCAGCCTGGTTTTAGGCACTATAAATATGCTTATGGAAGTCTGGCATTTTTTCTGTAGGGTGAAAACGCAAGTCATTGTGGGTGTTGCAGTAATTTACATGCAAACATAGTTTTCCACAGCATTAAAATATGATGAATAGATTCACTTTTAGCCTAATCTCATAACACTGATACAAATATTTTAGTGATATAAATGTACTACAGTATTTTGTTGTCTCACTTGATAAGGATGTTCTTTTTTCTTTTTCTTTTACACAAAGAATTTTTTTGAATAATTTTTTCCCAAAACCACCTTAAATGTCATCTTCAGAAGTTGTAAAAGAAAACTTTTCTTTTTTCCTTCTGTCTTACTTGTGAGTTATAATATTGCAGATTAATTCATATTGTGCATTCCAGCTGTTGAAACACACTAGTAGATACAGGCAATGGCACATTTCACTGCACAAGCAGTCATAATCCAACAATATATAACTTTTAAGAAGTGGGATTTTCTTCCTTGCAGTGCAAGGAGGGAATTTTAAAGCAGCCTTCCAAAATACTAGCTGCCAATTCATATTGGACTCCTTCTTATGGGGATGTTCCCCTGTGTCACGATCTGCTCCGCAGGAGGCCATACGGAGTCCCTCAGGATTGCACCACTGCTGTTTGAAAGTTGCCATGTCGAGGTTAGGAGGAGAACAGATGGGCAGCACAGAGTGCAACGAACAGTGTGTAAGAAACTGTGAATCCTGGCTTTGGTCTGTGTCCCATCTTGTCAATAACTAGGAGCCCTTTTCATATATGTTAAGCCAGTGAAGGGATCTGGTATTCTCTCAGTAATTTTGGATTCAGGACAGAAATTAGTTGAGCAATAAGTGTTTACTTAATAAAATCTTCCATAAACGTAGAATAACATACTTTATTGAATAATGAATAGCTGAAAGAGAATGCTGAGCTCATGTTCCATTTCATTTTTGTTTATGCATAGATTATGGTGGTCTTGAATGAAAGATGAAGTTGAAAGTTTTACCTTTATTCTGATCACTGACTACTGTCTAGGGAAAAGGACTATTTCCATTTCAGAATGCAAAATTGTCTGAAGGATTATCTAATGCTTAGAAAAACAGTACTTCCACACCAGTTGGGTAAATTAATATTTATGAAAAGGATGAGTAAGAACACATGTGAATGTGTTTGCATTGTCATGAATATGGCAAGCAGATTTTTTCAAAATAATGTAATGCATATACCACAATTATCTCTGCCTTATGTGAATACAGTATATGTGTACATTCTTAGATTAATAATTGTTAATGAGTTAAATCCATGTCCAGGGGGTTAGAAAATGATGATTTTTAGGCCCCTTCCAACCCAAACCATTGTATGAATTTTGTAGTTCTTAGAAATTACAATATCTGTAATTATTCCAGTGTCTTGCAATTTATCATGCATGGTCATAACACCTTAAACCCTCAAGAAATTCCCAGTGGCATCAATGACATGTTCTTTTATAGGCTTACAACTTCATCCAGTACATTGAAAGATTAGTGTAAATGAACCATAAAAAAGCTGGCAGTACAATTCATGTCATTCCACGGTCTGGTTTCAGCAGTGGAGCTGCATGGAAGTACCTTTGTTATAAATGATAAAATTATGCTTGAGAACACAATACTCAGCGTAACAAGGAGCTGTTAGGAAAATACGTGTGTACAAAGTCAGAGTTTATAAAAGTGGTTACTCAGTCTCTACCAACAGCATCTTGCTATGACCCATTTAAACATACCTATTTTCTGTGCACCCAATCTGGAGCGATCTTCATTCCAATATTTCCTTGTGCAAGCAGTGACTAAGTTTTATGTGTAGGAACAAACAAGAGGGATGTGCAGGATTGCCGGAACAGTTCGATTCCTATAATTAATATGTTAAATCACAAATGTGTATTTTCATATTTGTAGACTATAAAGAGAATGTTTCCAGAGGATATTTTAAAGGTATTTTACTTGGAATAATTTTTGTTATGTAAAATTACTAGTAGTTGACAACACTGAATAATAACTTTAGAGAGGAGTGTGATCAGTTTTGCAGGATGCTGCACATGGCATTTTTTTGCTGAAGAGCAAGCCTACATAGTGATGTGTAGTTCCTTTTTTTAACTCTGGCCTGAGAGTTTATAAGGGAGGTAAGATAATTAGAAATACTCTTTTACTGAAATTACAATTACTTAGGTAATTGTTATTTTCAGTTTTACAATATATTCAAGTATTAAGAAAAACATACATTGGTACCTGACATGAAGATTAACTAGCTTTAAAAAGGCATTTTTCTGTATTAATTGAAAAGACATCTAATTATACTATTGGGTTGGGTAATAATGGTTTTGGCCTACAGGAGAGGCCACAATAGTATTATGCCAGAAATAAACATTGCATGTGTTTGCATTTACATTAAAACTAACAAGATTCCTTCCTCTGAGGCTGCTCTGGCTCATTGCTAATATTTAAAGAGTTCTTGATCAAATCATTCCTGTATGGTGCCAGTACAAAAGAAAATTCAATTAATATGCCAAAAAATGGAAGGCAAACACGAAAATAATGTTTTAAGCCCTGTATTCAACTGTGTGTTTGGCATGAATGTCCTCTATTTCACAAATATTTAGCATTATGAATTTTTATTTGCAAATAGATTAATGTGCATAGGATTATTCAAGCTAGTATAATTGATGTGTGTTTGCAGAATGATAGATCTGTATATTAACCAATATTTAACTGTTGTCCAGTTTTTTATTTTGCTTCTTCTCTGAAGTGAAACAAATGTGCAGGTATATTATGTTATCTCCATAGCATATTCGTTGGAACCCTTCCTAGATCTCAGATTTGTAATTCCAGTCATGAACAGGGATATAAATAACATGTCAGCTTCAAAAGGAAGAATATTTTATATAACCATATTTCTAGCTCATTCAGGACTGGTGAAAGTTAGCTACTTATTCAACTGCAACACAGGATAGTATATTCTGATTTTCTTTATTTTATCAGTATACTGCAGATTTCAACACTAAATTTTTGCTGGAATAATCATCCATAAGGAAATGTAACAATGTTCCATGTTCCATACATGAAAATGTAGTAAATGACTTGGTCATTTGGCAACAGAGACTACAGCCCTGCCAACTGTACCAGAATCTGCTACTAAGGAGACCAAAGTTTGGTAATCCACACAGTGAATTTTTTGTGGCTTGGGTTTAATGTTTTTCTAAAGAAAATGCCTGAAATACCCAATTCCATCAGACTTGAAGTTTTATCTTTCAAATTATAGAGAACATTTTTTCACTGAAGGTTCTGGGGGTATCTTTTTCTCTGGGTATGTCTTTCACTAAAGCCCTCTTGCCTGGAGAGGCTGTCGAGAGCAGGCTTTGCACAAATTGCTGCCGTGCAGCCTGCGTGAGTTGTAACAGAATGAAAATCCCTGGTAGTGTCATCTGCTGGAGGGATTTTGCAGAGCTGTCAGTCATGTCTGCTCTACAGAAGGGAAGGGTATTCTTGTTTCACACCTCAGTTCATGGTCTCAGGGGTGTAATGACACATCACACAAAGGGTTTCTCCAGGGAGGTACCGCAGAACCTGATGAATACAACAGGCTTTTTCCATGGAAGTTTCCCAAGAACTAGCTCTTGTTCTTAGGTCCAGTAGGCTATGTGTAGTGGAATTTTTTTTTTCCACTGACACAAAGCTAGACTAGATATGCATGGAGCATTTGCTTCACTAATCCAGTCTAATGGCAGGAAGCCTAAACTATCCATATGCTCGCTGTGGTCTGGCATTGCAGAGGCATGCTGACAATTTGGCGATGGTGACTGTTCCTGTGGGCGTCACTGAGACATTCCTGTTTCACTTCTTCTCCTCAGTATCATATGATGTTCTGGGAAGCTGTGTACATTCTGTTTCTTCATGCTTCAAGGAGAATGACATTACATACCCCAAAGTCCAAGAAGTTAAGAAATATGTACCACAAGCTGTAACAGACCAGGGGGTGAAAGAGGAAAGGTTTTCTTTGGGCAGTAGTTTAATACCACCAGCCAGTTTCTTTGCTTATCTTCTTTGTCTCCAAAGCAGCCAAGCTCTATTAGCCATGGAGCATTTCATATTCCTCTCACTCCTCTTCATGTTTCTTATCATACTTGGTTATATCTCCTCTTTCAACCAGAACATTACTCTTTAGAAACACAGTGCTGTTTACGTGTCCTTGAGAGTGTACTTCTGAGGCCAAATCATCTTAAAGCCAGGGAAGATTACCTGTGAAGTTATCCTCAGAAGAAAAGGGAAGAATAATATCCCTTAAAACAAACAACCAAAAAAAACCTACATTCATTTAGGAATGCAACCAGCTTAAAAAAAAGTCCTATCATTAAGTCCAACAAAAAATATCCAGTTACTGACAATGAGAAAACAATTTGCCAATTATTCTAGCTTCACAAAGGGCATCTAGCTGGTCATTAGAAGAGATTTGAAACAGGAGCCTTGCGTTAAGTTCATTGTTGAATATTCCTGCAGAGTGATTGCATTCCAGGTAAATTTCATCCATGACATCTTGCTTTTAGCCATACTGTTGATGACCAATGCCATGAAAATTGCCAGCTTAGGAGAATACATGTAACTTTGTTACTCAGTGCTTTTTTAAGAAAACTTCTTCCTTTGCATTCTTACTTTCCACCTAGGGCTGAGGAAAACTAACATGAACAATTGCTGGGGACTTCAGGCCGTGGGAGAGCGGCAACCACAAAGTCTGGTAACAACAGTCTTATTTGCCATGTGGGAAGGAGTAGGCAGAAGCCTGTGACTATCTTGTCTAAGATTTCCACAGTTTGCCTATTAAAAGTGAGTACAACCCCACCAAATTAACCAGAGCAGGATGCTACAGCAAACCTGTCGCTTTGAGAAGGGGGTATCAACCTCCATGAGGAGGTCAAAGGTTGTGCTGAGGAACACAGGCATCACAGGCAGAATCACTCCAGACTGAGCAGAACAAGACAATATTACAACCTTCAGAATATCTCCCTTTGGATGAGATTTAGAATGTGTGAAACAGGGACTGATAAATTTTGACAGCTTGCATTTCCAGATGTCAGGGATTGGCTTAGCTACTTTTAAGAATATGGGTGAACTGGAATTGAAAGTACAAAATATTTTTTTCTTTTATTACCTGCATGACTGTGGGGTATTCAGACTTGCTATTATAACATGCTCTTTTACTAGAAGATTAACAGATATGTTAACAGAAGTGTTTCTATTAGTACAATTTTGGAATTAGAACATCCATTAAAAAATTTACTGTAGAATTCTAATCCAAAAAGCTTTCTACTACAACACATTCTAGTTTCTTGAGCTTCTGTCTATGAAAAACCAGGAACATTAATGAAAAGGAGATAGACATAATGCTTTTTACAATTGTCATAATTCATAGAATCATAGATTTCAATTGGGAGGGACCTTAAAAATCATTTACATCCAACCCTCTGCCACAGTCAGGGACACCTTCCATTAGACCAGATTGCTCAGAGGCCCATCCAGCCTGGCCTCAAATGCCTCCAAGGATGGGACATCCACAACCTCTCGGGACAACCTCTTCCAGTGCCTCCCCATCCTCACAGTAAAGAATGTCTTCCTGATACCTAATCTAAACCTACTCTCTTTGAATTTTCACCCTTGTTCTATCACTCCATGCCCTTGTAAAAAGTCACACTTCAGCTTCCTTGTCAACCTCTTTTAGGTACTGTGATCTTCTCCAGGCTGAACAACCCCAACTCTCAGCCTGTCTTCATAGGAGAGGTGTTTCAGCCCTCTGTCCATCTACACTGCCCACCTTTGGACTCACTCCAACAGGTCTATGTCCTTCTTACTTTGGGGTGCCCAGAGCTGGCTGCAGTACTGCAGGTGGGGTCTCACCAGAGCAGAGCAGAGGGGGAGAATCATCTCCCTCACCCTGCTGCCCGCGCTGCTTCGGATGCAGCCCAGGATGTGGTCTGGCCTCCTGGTCTGCAAATGCACATTGCTGAGTAATGTTGAGCTTCTCATCAACCAACACTTCCAAGTTCTCTTCAGGGCTGCTCACAATCGATTCTTCACCCAGCCTGTATTTGTTCTTGGAATTGCCCTGACACATGTGCAGGATCTTGCCCTGAGCAAGACAGGACACAGGAATAAAAAGGACACAGGGATAAAAAAGTTATGAGAAGTGAACTTCTAAATGTTCAGCTATGGTGTGGCTTCCTATGTTTTTATGAGACCTGTAAGAATGTAATCATCTTTATGTAATCATCTTACTATGGTTGTCTCAATCAGATTTGAGATCAAAATTTTATGAGAAAATGACAGAAAATATAGCTGTGTATTCAGTCCAGATAATCACACACTCTTCAAAACTAAAGAGAAAAAAATGTTCTTTTTCGCACTTCCCAGTAAGGTGAGAATTAACTGAGGTCAAATAAATCTGAGCACATGAAGGAACTTTCCCAGGTCTGCTGTAAGAGTAAAGTAGGAGGTTCTCAGTCAGCTGAGAGGATTCAAACTGCAGGAGCAATGGGAGCAAATTAGGTGTCCACATCTGAGCCTGACAGCAGTTCCTGCATCAGGCAGACCTTGAGGGCTGATTGCAAGAAACCTGAGATGGGATCAATCCATTGAGCTCCTTGGCTTTCCCAGGTTCCCAAGCAGTGTACTTGGGAGGCCAGTGGATACTGAAAGAAAAAGGGAGAATTTGGAGGATGCATTATGCTCTCAGTGTCTTTTGCTCTTATTCTTTATCTTCAGATGCCACTATTTCCAACACTGTGCAGCTTGACAAGGTCCTGTCAATGGACTGTGTCCGTGGTACCTTGTGCCACTGGAGTCAAAAAAGGTCCAAGTAAAATTCATTTCTAGAGAAAATTCAGCTTCCTTTATGCTTTTTCCCACTGTCAGGAAGCAGATGGGATTTGCTTCTCTTTCCAAAACTTCCAGGGGTCATACAAATCTTGTATTTCAACCCCTGCCAGTTTAAATTTGAAGTAGGGAGGCAGGGCAGGAGGTAGGGTGGTGGGTGGAAGAATGGACATGAGTGCACAGATGGGGGATTGTATAAACCTTATTACTGAGGAAGCCAGGCAAATAATGTTTAACAGATCATTGTTGCTGTACACCATCTCTTCTGTAGACTTCAAAGATGCACTTTGTAACTGTCTGAGATCACACTCTTAACTGCTCTATAAAACCCATAAAAACTTCGTTTTAAATCACAGTCTTATGGAACTAAAGCAATGTTAACAGGCTTAGCAGGCCTGGCTGGTTTCTTCCTATTCACTTATGGTAGAAGAGATCACAGACCTCTTCATGCTGCTTCCAGAGTTTTATTCTGAACTTTCTCTAGGTATGCACTTGACCTGCAAGTCTCTTTTCATTTAGGAAAAGAGAGGAATGACTTCTTAAAAGCATGCAAGGCTCTTCTAAACACAGCTTTATCGTCAGCCAATAAAGTACTTATCCTAATAATGAAAATATTTTAAAAATAGTAGGATCATTCCTTTTAAACTTTCAGCATAGTCACTGTATTGCGTCTGGCTGAAATGGATTTAATTTTTCCATAGCAGCTCTCAAAGTCCTGTGCTTTGCTTTGGTAGCTAGAAAGGTGTTGATAACACCGTTATATTTTCTCTCCCCTGTCCAGTTGCAAAGGGGAGCAATAGAGAGGTTTTGCTGGTGTCTGGCATCCAGCCAGGGTCAACCCACTACAGGGGTTTTGGTGCCAAAATATGGAGTCATAAGGATTTTGAGATAAAGATAGTAACCGGGAGAAGTAAAGGGCAAAACAAAACATGAACAATGTCAAAGAGTGGATTGATCATGGGGAATTTTTGTCATAATTGTGGTGAATAGACAAAGGTTGAATTTTGTGTAAATTGTCCTCTTTTTTCCTGTGTTGTGATGATTTTATTTTGGGTTTTGTGCAAGGAATTTTGTTTTGTTAATTTGGTTGCATTTGTTGATGCAAGAGCAGGTTGTGTGGTGAATGTGGATTTTAGAGATAATTCTGAAATATATGATTTTCAGAGGTGAGGGGTAGAATATACTGGGTTTGCATGGCCACGTAGTGGAGGGGCTACAGGGGTGGCTTCTGTGAGAAACTGCTGGAAGTTTCCTCCATGTCCAGCAGAGCCAATCCCTGGCATCTCCAAAGATAGGTGTGCCACTGGCCAAGGCTAAGCCAATCAGAAATGGTGGTAACACCTCTGTGATATGATATTTAAAAAGAAGAAAAAGAATTTATTGTGCAGCTGTAATTACAACCAGAGAAGATCAGGATGAGAATATGTGAGAGGAACAATGCTGCAAACACCAAGGGCAGTGGAGAAGGAGGGGAAGGATGAGCCAGAGCAGAGATTCCCCTGCAGCCCATGGTGCAGACCATGGTGAGGCAGCTGTGTTCCCACAGCCCATGGAGGAGCACAGGGATGCTGAGATCCACCTGCAGCCCATGGAGGAGATCAGTGCTGGTACAGATGGAAGCCTGAGAGGAGGCTGTGAGCCCATGGGAAGCCTGTGCTGGAGCAGGGTCCTGGCCAGGGCCTGCAGAGCCATGGAGAGATGAGCTCATGTTAAAACAAGTCTCTTGGCAGGATTTCTGACCCAGTACCAACACTGGAACAGTCTGTGCCTGAGGAATGGCAGAACTGCACCCTGTGGAAGAGTGACCCATGTGGCAGCAGTTTTGAAGAACTATTTCCCATGAGATGGGTTCATGTTGAAGAGGATCATGGAGTACTTTGAAGAGGATCACGGTCCCGTGAGGGGGACCCCACACTGGAGCAGGGGAAGGACTCTTCTCCCTAAGCAGCATCAGGAACAATGTGTGAAGAACTGCCTATAGCCCCCATTCCCCATCTCCCTGCACCACTGAGGGGAGGAGGTAGAGCTGGGAAGGAAAAAGGAGTGGAGGGAAGGTGTTTTTAAGATCTTATTTTACTTCTCATTTTCCTGCTCTGATTTTGTTATTGATAAATTCAATTAATATCCCCAATTCTAGTCTGTTTTGCCCATGACAGTATTTGATGAGTGATCTCTCTTGGTCCTTATCTCAACTCATGAACCCTTCCTCTATGTTCTCTCCCCTGTCCAGTTCTAGAGGGGAGTGTTAGCAAGGCTTTGGTAGGTGTCTGGCATCCAGCCAGAGTCAAGCCATTATATGCACTCATGTAAAGATTAACTGTGCTTGTTGGATCTAAATGTGTGTTCTTATCTGGTGTGATTTCAGTGAGTTTGTAGAGTATACAAGTTTTGTTTCATCTTCTGTAACTAATTAGTTTACTAATATCCCTCAAGCAGTTGTAATCTACAAGCTAAAAGAAGTTTTTTTAAAATAAGCTAAAATATTTTAATTTTAAATAAATTTCATGCTCAAATAATTTCAAAATGGATGTTACTGAAACCAGTGTTCTTTATTCATCTGCTGGAAAGTAGTGCTACCAAAATCATACCTTTCTGAAACCCACCATCCATGTTATCTTACAATACTCCTTCTTTGGATCTTCTCTACAGCGCCTTAAAATGCACACTCTGCAAGTACACTGAATATTTCAGTTGCAGTAGTACAGTTTTTCTAAGCAATGTGTCCTGTTTCTTTGCCAGTGCTCACATGCATTGCTGTTTCGGCAGCGGTCAGCCTGACTGTCAGAACAGATAACCATCAACGAGTCTGCCTTTACTGTGAACTTCCCAAGAGAGAGGGTACACATGCAATTTTAGATCAGCTACTGTTTTAGGGCTAGTGTAATTTTGTTTCTGCAGTACAGATTTAACACTGCTAAAAAGTAGTGGCTGAAAATATGAAAGAAAAATAAAATTAGTTTACTTGGACATTGGTCTGAGACTTGGCATGATTCTGAGTTACATTTGTGAAAACACAGGTTAATGTGTCTAATCTCAGTTAAATTCTTTGTAGACTGAGGAATTCACAAGAACAAATCTGCGGTTAGTGATAGAGCCTAACAATTTAATTGCATATCTGATAAGAACTGTATCTGATATGAAATGTATAAAGTAGCCATGGGCATGAAATAGTTCTGTCTCACAACAGCAGGAGGGAACATGGCTCATGGTAAGGGCTTCCGAAAAGGTTTATTGAAAAATCTCCAGAGCTGTTAGCTGGAAGTGGATGCTGGACGCATTTAGCTGCAGCTATGTATGAGTGGCTAATTACCAGAACAATTTTCTTGGAAATGAGGCAGATTCTGTTAGTTCATAGCTTTAAAATCAGACCTGCTATCTTTCCACAAGGTGTACTCTATGTCAGCAATAAATTGTAGCTCCACAGTAGCAGTTATGGATGGTTTTTATAAGCCTCATGAGGACATGTATGAGGACAAACAGCATAGCCCACTGTGGCTCTTCCTGAACTTACACAATAATGCTGACATTTAACATATGATGAACCTCATGTTATGAGGGGAAAGATGAGATTTCAGTTGAATAGCTGAAAGATGTAATAAAGTGAAAAGGCTGTGTGCTTTTTATTTAGGTTTAAGGGAGTATGTCTTTTTAGTACACAAATTAAAGTAGCTTGTAGAAAGCTCTTACTCTTCACCTTGAAATTAAATTGGATTAAATTGGGAGGAGTAAGCAACAAGGAATTAACAAGAGATTATGTATATATTACCAGTTGGATATATATGGTAGCCTGCTTATGGTGTTACTCTTCTAAAGAAACACTTTTCTGAAGTATTTATTCTGAAATATTTCTGAAATATTTATTGCACATTTGCATATTACTCTGCAGGTGTTTTTTACAGAATATTACAACTTCTTTTAATTAAAAATAACTTCAAATGCACTACTTCTATGGGGTTTTTTAAATACTCATGACAAGATGCTTTGCAGTAGAACCTAGAGATAAAGCTTTTCACTTTAAAGTGTATGGTATTCCAGTATATGAACACTCTATCATTTGCAATTATATGTAAAATAAATTTCAGGAGTTCCTTAAAGTGTATTTCATTTATGGTAGTTTTGTGATGAAGCAATGAGTTACTGATAACATTGTCTTCTAAAGTGCATTATTAATGGTTTTAAAATTCTACCTACTTAATATTATGGAGAATACTTACTCTATACTATTTCTTTAAACCATCAAATATTAAAAGCAGAAATTAAGTTCATTTCATGATATTCATGTTGGTCTCAGGAGCAATTCCATTGAGATCTGTGAAGTTACATGAATTGGGGCATTGCTGGAAATAGTAACATAGAAAAAAGGGAATGAAGCTCATACTTCCTCTTCCTCCTTTTCCTTTAGTGCTTTCTCCTCCACTCACTCCCTCACTTCATTTTTTCTGTATCAATGAGTGCTCCTTAATACAGCAAAGTTCAAGTGAAATGAAAATATTCTTGAGGATATTTTCCTTGACTTTGACTTCTTTACTCTCTATATGTAAAGAAAAGTTTTAGTTCCATTCTTTATTATTGTGTTTCATGTCAGCAATGTGTGAAGTTCAGACAAGGATAGTATAAAATAACAGCGTCCAGTGCTTTGGTATTCCCTCTGAGCCCCCAAGAGTGAAACATGCACTGTATAAATGCCTAATTGCTGATGAAGTCAAACATCCTTCAGGAGTAAGATGTTCATTTACCATTTTGTGTATCTCAGCACAGTGATTTGTGATGAGCTTATGTACGGCACGCACATAGTGAAGAGAAATCATCTTCAAATCTGCATTTCTTGAAAACATGGATGTCAAGTTCATGCACAAGCATTTTAGGTGGCACCTAATATAAGGGTACCACCACCATATTCCTCACAGTGTCAAAACCTCAGAGTGAATCCTGTGTGGTTTCATCAAACTGGTAAAAGATCAGTCACAAACTGTGGAAGCAAACAAGTCACAGTTAAATTCTGTGGCATTGCAAAGCTGACCTGTGCAATTCAAGCTTATAAGCATGGTTTATTCATTTTTCCTGTTTGGCCATCCAACATCAGATTATTATTCATAATAACTCATTTCATCAAATAATTTTTTTCAGTTATTTTTGCCTCTTCCTGATTTAAAAGCTATTCTGAAAGCCTTTTCTGAAACGTTTAAGCCATGTTCACTGTTATAGAAAATATTATTTCTTGGAATAGTTTTTTAGCCTGCTTGCAGGGGTTCATTAGTTTGTTTGCAGTAATTAAGTTTTGTTTCAATTTTATTTGTTTATTAATAGAGTCCTTTTCTGATTCTTTATTGGATAAACATAGTTCCTACAACCAAATTCTTATCATGTGCCATTTGTATGCATAAGTAAACATATACAAAGAAGTTCACGATAAACTTCTCAGAAGTATTCTCTAATCTTTAAATCTAAGTATGTGCAGACCATTGGTTCCGTTTATTGGAAAATGCACCAAAAAAAAAAAAAAAAAAAAAAAAAGCCATGAGCACAGTAGAAGCAAATTCTAGCAGAAAAATCTGAGATAATATTTTTTACTTTTTTATGTTTGCAATCAGAATCATATCCAAAAATGAAATTTACTGTTACAGGGGTTCTGTAAAACTTTTAAATTATTGCTGTTGTAAATTAATAGATTAAATGTAGCTGGTGGTTTGGTGTTTTAGGTGGAACTGAATGAAGGCTCAAAGCAGAAGAGGAGAAGTTGTATCCTCTGCTCAAGGGCAGAATTGTCTCCCAGAGGGGTTGCAGCCACTATCTTGTGCTGTGCCTGGAGAAGAACATTTTGCCCACAGACTTTCTCTTCCTTTTGCTGTCACGTTTTACTCTATGACACACTTGATAAGCAGCTTTTTGAAAGTACTGTTAATTTTTTTCAGACATTCTTCGTAAATTAAGATTTATTTCCCAATTTGCTATAGCTCAAAATCATTTTATGGAATTCTGTGAAAAATAGTCCTCCTTAAAAATGGTAGCTATTTAAATTTCTTCACAACTAAAATTACTTGAGAAAATATTTGTGGTAAATGTTTCCCTCTGAAAAGAAGATTTTAAGGTTTCATATTATTTTTTTATGCCAATAGAGGTGAAATGAGACAAGTTGATTTGAGCAAGCAGCTTAAGAGTTCTGCCAAATCTAACTATATTTCATAGCATTGCTATAAAACTGGAAAGTATTTCCATTTCATCTACTGTGTAATAACAAATATTGATCAGTTACTGTAGCCATCAAAGATAAGGCGGGTAACACGGTTGCATTTATATACCACAGCTAATGTGAGGATTTGGTTCAGTTTTCAGTTGTTTGTGGGTTTTTTTAAACCTTAGGTTCATGAAGTTCAGTACTACAGCCATGTTTTAGGGAATAAAGAATCCTGTTACTGTCTGTCTTTTAATCAGGTGTTTCATATTCAGTGCCTAACTGAGCTCACAATTACTGGTTTTTACTTTTAGATTGAGCTGAGAGGAACAGGTTGAAATGAAAAATATTAAGTTTTGATCTAAGCATGACTGTTTTCTATCAACCCAATGAGTTTTCTGCCCTGCTGGCTGAGCTCTTTTATCTCACACCTTCATAGAGGGCTTTTTCTGTTTCTCCCAGGAGTCAATTTTCTCCCATGTAGGAGTTAGCTGGTCTTGCATATGAGCAGAACATTCTTGGCATTATGTGCCTCTCCTCTTTTCCTACTGCCTCACTGGAGAAACCTGGCTTGGGCACACAGAGCTTGGAACATATCCATGACCAAGCAGGGTGATCATAGTGGTGACATTTGTTGCTACAGTTAAAGCTCCATAATACCAAAATGACTATGAAGTGAATTTTCCAGGATGTTCTTACTCATAGTTATGATGTGGGACAGTTTCTCTGAGGCTTTGCAGGTTCTTTCTGGTGGGCTAGTGGGGGTAGCCAGCAGGCTAGTGTGGTGATTAAAATGGCCTGTACTGTCATTCTGTGAAAAGCAGTGTCTTCACAACTCTTACCCTTGGTCTTCACAGAGCTTCTGTAGCATTTCCATGGAGTTTCTCCACTAAGACACTTTTTCATTAGTTTCTGGGCTGACAACAGATGATCAGGGAAGGCACCATCAAAACAGAGCTATGAATTGAAAGCCAAGATAGGAGGCCATCTGCAAGAACAGAGATTCTGGTGCTTGTATGTTTTTGTAGCATCCACTTTTGCTTGGACTCTAAAATATTATAGTGTACTTGGAAGAATATTTTCTCAAAGAAATCGTCACTATTTCTGCTAAATGAGGGTTTGTAAGTCTGAAACTGTAGACAGAGTCTTGTAAAACTATGTTTCATTAAATTCAGTTGAGTGATTTTTCATGGAGCAAGAAATACTCATTCCTACTCACTTGATCTCTAAATAGCAAGGAGTAAAAAGCTTAGAGACAGTTTGAATCATGAAATTTGTTGGTCAAGACCAGCAAAGTCATGTAATTATGCAATCACACTGTCACTGCCATCATAGAAGTCAAAGTATGGATTCTTAGATGTCTTGAGTGGAGTGTAGTGCATAGGGCTGATGCCAATTCCCTGGCTTTACAGTGAATATTGTTCTTTCAATGTATGTGTAGAAAAGCTCTAGAGAGCATGAAAACCTGTAGCTCAGGCAATAATTTAACTGTGATACCTGTCCCATTGCCATGCTACAGAATTGCAAAACACTTTAAAAACTGGTAGAAAATGAGCTAATAACCTGTGCAGATGGGATTTGTGTAATGTTGGTGCAAGCCCTGATTAGCAGCTTCCATTAGATCCCTATCAGTCACTAGTAGCTATAGTGGCTCCTAGACTTAGACATGCTGTTGTCATTGCAATGAGGATCAAGAGCTTGTTTTAGTACAAAAATGTCCATTTTCACTATGTGACCACATTGAAGACCATTAATTTATTTGCCTTTGACAAGAAAAGTACACATTGAATTTTTAGGTTTTATCTGCTGATCTCCTCATTCCTACTAGAAAAATAAACCTTTGACGTCCATAACTGACTGGCTTGCAGGAATCTAGACACATACCTGATATCTCTGTATCTGTATTAGTCATTTAATGGTGTATGTTTTATGCCACTGTGATAGCCCCTCTATTTTTATCAGATGCTAGTGCTGTAGGAATGTTTGACCTGTCCCTCATACCTGCTTCCTTTTGTTATCCAGAGATAGTAGAAGACACCCAAAACGTATTGATTATTTCCAATTGATAGAAAGTAGTGACTGTAATCCTTTCATTTTAAGAAATCTTCTGAAGAAAACAAGCAAAATAGAGTTGCAAACTTACCTGCAACAATAAGGTATCTGAAAGAGAGCAGCCTAGGTAAGTACATGTTAACCTCATTCCCAGTTTTGGTGTAACTTCCTTTTCATTCCCTTTTGCTCTTTCCCCAGACAAAGCATTCTGGAAATGCATTGCAAATTCTGCTTAAAAAAAAAAATATTAAGGTCATAATGCTCATCATCCCCAAGGCTGAGGAGGTTAAAATGCAACATCTAAATCTGGGTATGAGGTATATCCTTCAACACTGCCTATATGACATTTATTAAATGATTCAATTAAATGTATTGTTTTACTTGCACATTATACAGACTTAATATCCTGTTTGTTTTCTTTCTGGGAGAAGAAAATGTCCATTGGCAGTTCTGAAATCACAACAGGCTCTCCAACTGTACCTTATTGAGTCAGACTCTGTCCTACACCACAGGAAAGTAATGAGTAGTCTAATTGCACTGTATATTATTACTCACTGAAACAGATCAGAATTTTTTTTAAATTGACTGCTAATTTGTGTGCAAATCAGGAGAGTGGAAGAGCAGACAATCACAGTTTAGTACTTCTTTTTGTAGAGCCAAGATCTTCGCATGCAATTCTGCGTATTGCCAGTCACACTACTGAAAGGATTGAAAAAATCAGTCTCTTTGTGTCAAAATTTTGCTGACATATTACTGTTAGAATCTCTTGCAGACTTTGTAGTGTATTTAGATATGACTCAGAGGTTAATTATGTGTGAGGTTACCTTAGTGACTGCAGATTTCGTGACGCTCCTAGTGGCAAATCAACTTGCTTTCAGCCACAGAGATGAAGAAAGCAAAGCCAAGCCCAAAACTTTTAGGCACATACTGTTCTGGTACTGACCACCACAGTTGTTCACCAAAAGCACATGGATGGAAACAGTAGTTAAATTTAAATGTGATACCTGATACCACAAATATATGCAAACTAAAAATTGTTGGATGCAGACAGAAAAAAAACCCCACCAATTTTTATGATGCCATTGGTGGGGTGTCTCTCTTGTTTTTTTTCTGATATGCATACCATTCACAAGGGCCTCCTTAAGATCAGCTAAACCTTAATTATGATTTTTTTCCCGTTACTCCCACTTATTGATCTCCCCGTGCGTTTGGAATGAGTTGACTGGCCAATATATTTCTCTTTATGACTCCCTGTCCACTGTTCAAGATTAAATTATATTGTAAATATCACTTGCCTAGTGTGATTGCTGACACAGAGGCAAAAATTAGATGTTCTCTTCTTGAGAGTTTTACCCAAGGCACTGAATTGTTCATATTACATGCCAAAATGTATTAGGGAGATAACTTGAGACCTCATTTTCTTTTGAACACCTTTAATAAAATATGTGAATAGATGAATTTTAGAATATGTATCCTTTTATTGATGTCTAGATTTTCATTAATGTGATGCAATGTAACAAAAAGGCCCCAAATAATGGCTGCAAAATATCAAGACCTTTGCAATAAAGCAATGTTCTGCATGAGGAGCATGTGGAAGTTTCTTACCATACTCATATTTTCCATTTGTTTGTAAAATTTGAGAACTGGGGAGAGGAATTTCACTGAGAACATTCCATAGCATGGGATTAAATAAATAAGCAAATTCTCAGAACCTTGGGAGTCTAGGATGGAAATCAGAACCTATCTTTGTTTGCCACAGAGCATAAAATGAGAGCACAACTATAAACAGTACTGCTAAGAAGCATTATTGGTTCAATTTGTGCACATGATTAAATGCCCTCCTCACTCAGACCTGAACATACACATAAACACATTATGTGTTTACACATTATGTCTTCCATCTCTGTCCCAGTGCTTCAATTTCTGGACCTGGCAGACACCTGAAGATTTGGAAGTGTCATCTGACTCTTTGAATGGTATCTCAGAAGAACCTCACTCACCAAACAATAAAAAAAAAAATCATCAACATCCCTCAGTCCTTGGTCTCTGAACAGACAAAGATATTAGACTCAAGGTGCTGTGGCCCTGATTATGCCTAATTAGGGTGTCTCTGTTGGTGACTTCTCTGCTGGAGAAAAGGAGATTTCCCCACGGTTGAGGAGGATTGGGTTAGAGACCATGGAGTCAAACTTGACATCCAGAAGTGCGTGGGCCCTGATGGGATGCGATGCACCGACGAGTGTTGAGAGAACTGGTGGACATCATTGCTAGACCATTCTCAACCATCTTAGAAAGGTCATGGCAGTCAGGAGAGGTATCTGAGGACTGGAGGAAAGCAAGTGTTATCCCTGCCTTCAAAAAGGGGCAAGAAGGAGGACCCATGCAACCACAGGTCCATCAGCCTGTGGGGTGTTGACCCTGGCAGGATGTCAGGTGCCCACCAAAGTCGTTCTATCACTCCCCTCCATGCCTGGACTGGGGAGAGAAAAACAAAAGTCTCATGAGTTGAGATAAGGACAGGGAGAGATCACAAACCAATTATCACCATGGGTAACAGTGAAAACAGATTCAACTCGGGGAAATTAATTGAATTTATTACCGGTCAAAATCAGAAAAGGATAATGAGAAGTAAAACACCATCCTCCCACCCCTCCCTCCTTCCTGAGCTCTACCTCTTCCCTGCCTAAGTGGCACAGGGAGACAAGGAGTGCTGCTGCTCAAGAAGAGGAGTCCTTCCTCTGCCCCAGCATACTCTGCATTCTGCAGTCTTGTTGGATGAAGCTGGCGGGGCTCAGGGATATATCAGTAAATCTTTTCTAAGACAGACGGTTGAACATATATCTAAGGGAAAGAATATGTTTCTCAAAGATGTGTTTTATGAGTAAATTTGGAACACATGAGTAGACAATATAGTTAAATGAAATTTGTAAAAAAATAAGGTGATTTCTGCATTCAGGTTTTCTTATTTTGCATTCATTTTCATTTTAATTACATAGGATTTAAATAGGCATTTTTCTAGCCACTAGGTTATTCCAAGAAATCGTTATGCATTAGGGACACCACATTAGGGACAAAGATGAATATATTTGTATTGTTCTTACCAAGGGCATCCTCAAGAAAACAAAAGCAAATGTAACATGAATGTTGAAAGCAGTAAGCATTCTTCATCCTTACAATGCTGTATCTCTTTAACATCTCCTTTATTCCTATGCCATCAAGTAGTTTTGGTCTGCTGTCTATAGAATTGCTATTTGTACAGCTTATTAATGTGTTCATCAATTGTCTTGCCCTGTTTCATGAATAATTAAATGTTCCTGTTTTGGCCAAAAAATACCAATAAAATAAAAGCCTTAATTGGCTTCCTCTCAACTGCTCATGGCATGAACAGATAGCCCTGTCTCCAGCTGCTAATTGCCCTAAACATTGATGTATAGGTTCAGACAACACAATTATGGAATATGATGCATATTCTTTGAAAAATACTGATGAAATCAGAGACTGTAGGATAGAAATTTTTTCTAGATATATATTAATAAATTAAACCAGGATTGAGGTGTAAGAGTGATTTAGGTTTTGTGTTTGAAGTGATTTTGTGCGGAAGAATTGTCCACTAAATATTTAAGAAAAGCAGCACTTCTTTCTTCAATGTTGAGCATGGTATACTTATTCTTTCCTTCCTGGAAGGTGCACTATGATATATGATTGGGTTTTTTCCTAATTCATTGCACTTTCAATGCTGTGGCAGCAGTAATACAGTTAAGGTAAAATGGAGCTATAGTCTAGTAAATGCTTATGTGGGAATTTTTAATCACAATTTTCAGGATAAAATAAATGTTTCAGTGCCATTTCACCAGAAAAAAACCCTTCTCTTAATGCATCCAGCAGTCTAGGAACTGGGAATAAATTACCACCACTCATTTTTGTTACACAGGTTGGTTTTTCCCTTTTGGTTTTGGCTTGATTTTTCTATCACTCCCTGGTTTTTGCTTCTTTGTTTGTTTCTTCTTTTTTTCCTCCTCTTTTAAATCTGATTTTTCATAACTCTATGATCTTTTGCTTTCACAAGCATTTTCTCTGTTATTCTCCTTATCTGTTTATCTGATTCCTTTTGGGCAGATCACCCTATCTATCTTCTGCTTTTTTCTCCAGTACTTCCTCATAAAAATCCATTGACAGCTCAGACTCAAAATACATGTATTTTTTCTCCTAAACATTTCCATCCTACTTGCCATCCAAGCTCATATAGCAGCACTTAGCCAATCTTCCTCCACAATTTTTTTGAAAGCCTGTCGTTTTCTCTCTATACATACAAATGTCACTTTTCATAAGCTTTTTCACTTTTTACCACTTTTTGCACATCCTCCTTGGCATCCATATTGCCAGTCCATCCAAAACACAGCTAGTAACATGGCTGTTCTCATTGGTCAAACCATAGCTCCCTCTTTTAAGCTTGTTTTTAGTTTCAAGGTTTTCCACAATATCCTGTCCCAGTCTATAAACCAGATCAAGTGTTTCCTGATCCCAGCCATTTTCTGTATCAGTATATTAAGGCTGCATTTTCTCAATAATTCCATTACATCCCCTGTGCCTGTCATGACTTCACTATGCAGTGAATTATTGGTCCTTTTGGTTCTTTGCCTACATATACTCTTTTTTCCACAATATATGAAAATTTCATAGCCATTCAGATAGGGAAAAAATGAAAATAAATCACTGTTTTAGGGCATGTTCCAGTTAGTTGTACTCTTTCATACCTTTCTCCTATCTTTGAGGCAAGGTTTAATTTTTTTTTATCTTATATAGCACACTAGTCTATTTTTAGCCTTAAGAGAATTTATCCATCATCCTAAGGACTGTTGTATGATTGCAAATGGATTTATGGATTTAAGTAAAAAAAAACACTGGCTGAACTTTTGTTTTCATAAGCCTTGATGTGTAAAAGATATTCATAGATAGGAAAGATCAGACTATTTTTATTTGGTCCTTTAGAAGTACTCTGCTTGATGGGGTATCTTTGTTCAAGTCACATTTTCTATTACCTAACTAATTAATCTACTACTACATCCCTTTGAATGTTCCTCAATTACACAGACTAATAGATCATATTTTAAACCTATGGTAGGGATGTAAAATTCTCTTTTAGAAGTGCTAAGGATTGTCACTACAATATAATTGACAAGTACAGCTCCCTGAACATATTATTTTCGTGCTTTTAAAGGTGCCTTTAGCCATTGTCCTCTTTAGGTAAATCAGTCAGCATATCTATTTGGAATATTTCAAGACCCTTTTGTGGTATTTTGAAATTTTTTTTTTTAATTCAGGGTCTCCCGAGAAGGAACATTTTCTGCATTGCAGGGATCCAGTGAGGGGGAATAAAATGCAGGGCATCCAGATTAGCTTTGAAGCATACTGAAAAAACCTCCTGTTTGGCTTGCTGCAGATTCAGAAGAAAATATAAAATAAGTCCTGATGAAGTGTGGAGCATGCTTTTCCAGACTGACATTAACTTATTGCTATTTTAGAAAACT
This sequence comes from Ploceus nigricollis, assembly GCA_013399945.1. Classification (NCBI taxonomy): domain Eukaryota; kingdom Metazoa; phylum Chordata; class Aves; order Passeriformes; family Ploceidae; genus Ploceus; species Ploceus nigricollis. Next base: position 912,970 of record VXBC01010655.1, read on the forward strand.
TCATTGTTACCAATTTGCCAGTGGGTACAATGTCTACAACCTGTTAAAACATGAACTTTACCTGAGAGAGTGCTGGAGGAGCATAGTGGAAACCTGTTTGCTGTGCATGTTTATCCTTACTCCAAGAAAGATCTCAAGAGCTACATTTCCAAAACTATTTATGTGATTAGCCGTGCCAGAAAGGAGTAAAGTAGCTGAGTGACTCCCATTTCAGTGCAGTCTAAGAAAGCATCCTCTAAGGAGTCCTCTGCCCTTCAGCTTCTCAGATGGCAACATGACACTGCTTTGCCACACCTGAAATCTCATAATATACACATTAGTAGCTCATAGGTTGCATCCAGACTTTTGCTAGAGTTGAGGGCTGAAATGAGGGCATCTGGCCTCAAACTGAGTGGTTATTTTATCACTTGGGATGAAGATTTCCATTTTCAGTTTGTTGTAATCCATATTCTACAGCATTGCGAGTCACTTCAGGGACAAATAACTGCAATCAAGAATTAAGTGTTATTGTTATTAACTGTTATTGTTGTGTGCAAGGTTTGGCTATCCCAGTTCTTTTAATGGTAGGAGTATGTAGGGATATATGAACGCTGCTTAGAATAATGAAAAATTATTGGGGAAAAAACCAAGCTGTGCATTAGCAGAATAAGATGGGGTTTTGTTAGTGAGTAGGAGCCACAAAATAGTAAATACAAACCCCACAGATATATAGGATGTTAAATAGTTGGTTTGGCTTCGTTTTGACAGTTAGTGTAATTTATTGTTATTTTACTCTTAATTTGAAAAGAACTTACAGAAATAATATTTTGCTGTTGCCTTGAGATGATTACAGTCCAGGCATATGACATGGAGATCGAGTAAAAATATTCATTGAAGTTAGAGAAAGCCTTCCCATTAATTGCACCGCGCTTTGTGTTTAGCCCAAAGAAGCCCAGAAAGTGCTCCATTAAAGAAAAGATCTTTTTCAATGAGTCCATTTGGCCTTGAAAATATGCAGATGGGCAGTTAAGGCATCCTGGGAGGTCCCTGTCCATGAATACTTTCAGGTTTATTTTATTTTTTATATTTTCACTGAGTTTTTAGAGTGATAGGTGGCAAGATACGTGGCAATACCTATCTTGCTTTTCATATTGGAAACATTGTATTGCATCTGTTTGCAGCAAATGGAACAAGATAATTTTTCTTGTGTACTGCTTAGGTATCTTTATCACCATGTTGGACGTGGGAAATATTAAAGGATAAAAAGAGTCTGGGAGTGTTTATTTCAGTTACTTTTGCAATAAGAAGCAAAGAATGTTAAGTGTGGACAAGCTGTTTATTCTCTCAGCTTGAATATCTTACATCTTCTGTTGTGTTTCTTTCTTTTAGGCCTTTCTCTGAGTTCTGCCTGTTGCACAGCCATACGTATTAGATGACTTTGGGACTTGTTTTCCATCCACGATGAAGGGATTATCTGGCAGCCGCAGTCACCATCACGGGGTTGGCTGTGACCCTGCGTGTGACAGCCTGCCACACCACCAGGACAGGAAGCCATATTTGTTAAACCCGGTGGACCCCCACCCCGCAGACCACCCTTACTACACTCAAAGGAACTCTTTCCAGGCCGAGTGCATGGTGCCCTACAACGATCAGATTGCCAGCAGCACATTTCCCCGGAGGCATTACAGCTCCCACCATGAACTCAAGGACGAGTGTGCTCTGGTTCCCCACGGAACTGCCAACAAGACCAACCGCATTCCTGCCAACCTTTTGGACCAGTTTGAGCGGCAGCTGCCCCTGAACCGGGATGGCTACCACACTCTGCAGTACAAGCGAACTGCCATGGAGCACCGCAGTGACAGCCCGGGCAGGATCCGGCATCTGGTTCATTCTGTCCAAAAGCTCTTCACCAAGTCCCACTCGCTGGAAGGACCATCCAAGGGGAGCGTCAATGGGGGGAAAGCAAGCCCGGAGGAGTCACAGACGATGAGGTATGGGAAGCGCAGCAAGAGTAAGGAAAGGCGATCAGAAGGTAAGCCCAGATCCAATGCATCAGGATGGTGGAGTTCAGATGACAACTTGGACAATGATGTGTGCATTTATCATGGTCCCAGTGGGGTCATGACCATGGGAAGATGCCCTGATCGCTCTTCTTCCCAATACTTTATGGAAGCCTATAACACTATTAGCGAGCATACTGTGAAGTCCTCCAGAAGCAATAATGATGTCAAATGCTCTACCTGTGCAAACCTGCCTGTGAATTTGGACTCCCAGTTAATGAAGAAAAGCTCTTGGTCCTCTACATTAACCGTGAGCAGAGCCCGTGAAGTTTACCAGAAAGCATCAGTTAACATGGACCAGACAGTGGTGAAGGCAGAGACGTGTCAGCAGGAACGGTCATGCCAGTACCTCCAGGTACAGTGTGGAGAGCTGGTTGCTGTTAACTGTGCTCTGCCTTGTCTCAGGTGTTTGTGGGGGATGGAGGTTTGCTCTGATGTCTCAACTTTCCCCAGAGGTCACTGATCACCAAACAAGGGATACTAGTGCTAAAATTAAAAATATATCAGCTTTTTTTCTTCTTTTTTTCTTTTTTTGGTCCAGAATTCAGTATTTCAAAGTAACGGTTCATGTTAGAACAGGATTTTTTTTTTTTTTCATGTGGGAAAAATAAGACCTTTCTGTGTACCTTTTGAATTTATAAGGCTGTCTCAGTAGGGGTATGGGGAATTTGATATTTTAGTGCTTTCACTTAGCATTGCGATGTCAATTAACTGAATGTTACCAGGATACAAATTCTTTGATTTCTGTCATTTCAATTTTGCTTTCATTTAGTGCTCATTTTTTAAGAAAGCTTTTGAGACCCTTTTGAGAAACTATGGGGTACCTTAATACTTTCTCCAGCAGGAAAACAACCTACTTTTCTTTTTGCCATAGAATATAAATTCTCTTAAAACAGTTATTGTAATGTGTCCAGATTTGTTTACCAGGCTATTCCTCTTTTTTATGGCTCTGAGTCAAAAATAAAAAATCAAAAGGTTGAAATTATTGCTTGTTCTGATTATACATTTTAGGAGTACATCACCTACTCCCTCACAAGCTGTTTGCAGTTAATACAGCGTCACTATTTTTCACCAGTATTGTATCTTTAAATGTCAAGAATCAGATGTCTCCTCTTGGAGCTATCATACTGCCGGTGAATGTTTGTGGCAGGAACATGGATCAGAAAATATTAAAACTGTTTCATTCTTAGGAGAGCTGTGGATAGCTTTTATGCACTTTAAAAGAAGCACTTATGGCACATCTAAGTGTGTGTGTAAGATGGAACAACGTTGCACAGAGAAGAGAGAAGACCATGAGGAAAAAAGAGGTTTGCTAAGATAATCCGGTTTCATTTTAATGTAGTGGGACTCTTTTCTATTTGTATAGAACTGTAGCAAATTCTCTTATATGGGTGCTTTAATGAGACAGTCAGCTTCCACATTCTGTTGTTTAAGTCAGTATGCAGAGAAAGCGTAGGACTGAGGCATCAGCTTTTAAAAATTGATCTTAAAAGGTTTTATAGAGTGTCATGCAAAATAATTTTGATTGCCAGTCTCTGGGATGCTAAGTCTTAAATGTAAAGGAATGGATATGTATATTTTCTATCAATTGTTTCGGAGAGTGGGGTAGGGGAAAAGGGGGCAAAACAAATGCTCAGTGTGTTTACAGCTCTGTGTATGGGCTGGGGAGGGAGAGGGGTCTCAAAATAGCCTCAGGTTGCAACCTTTTGAGGTTTTATGGTTTTTTATTAAGTATCTTTTGTGTGAATTTTGTGAGTAAGAAGAAATCATAACTTCAGGCTTGATTGTTATGGTTACTTTGAACCCTGAGATTTTTTTTTTTGTATTTTTGTTTATTCCTTCAGCCTTCTCTTGGGTTTAGATAAAATAGCTGACAATTCAGTATGTGACCAGATGGCTAGAAAAGAGTGAAAAACTGTGCCAGCATCAGCTTTAAACGAACACCTCCATAGGGACCTTTAGATAATGTTTAACTGACAGGAATAGACTCCTCAAGTGGAATTAAAGGACATTATCTGTGTCTGTATGAAAATATGTCCAACAATTGTCAAGGGCAAGAATAACTAAATTCTCACCTAGAATAACTACATTCTCACTGTGTTTCCTATTCTCACTCGTAGTTTTCTTTCAGTTTTCACTTAATTTTGTTATATTCTTTCTAATTGCATGCTGTTGTAAAATCCAGGGAAATATAATTGGTTTGAAACTGGTTTTTGTTTTTTTTTAAAAGGAGAATCTTAACCAGGCATCAGTTAACATTGGAAGTAATATTCAAACAGAGTACAGTAGATCTGAGGAAGCAGGTCAGGATTATTCTTCTCTCTTGGCAGCTTGAAGGGATGACAAATGCATGTAGGTATTTAAAAAGTCAGTCTATTTTGAATGCATCCTATTGCTTTTCTCTTCACTATATCACTTATCTTTTTACACTGCAAGCCCTTTGGGTCTTGGACTTTGTTCCCTTTTGTGTTTCCACAATGTGCAGCACAATGGGACACAGAACCCAATTGAGGCCTTTTGTCTGTCCTGCAATATAAATATATATTAACAGCAGCAGAGTTCTACTCTGTTAGTGAGTTGTACAGTTACTCTGTGCATCTGCTATTTTCCAGGTGCACTTCTCATTATTGTACCAAAAGGCTAGTGTCCTGTGTTAGAACAATTGGAAAGGCACAAAATGAGATGAGAGATTTAAATTCACAACAACACTGGACAACCCTGATAATTTAATTTCATTGTTATGATGCTTCTTTGTTGTTTTTTATAACTCACTTAATGTTAAATAGATGCTTTTATCAACTTGCTTGTTATTTAAGTTTTTGTCTATGGTCCAGGACATAAACTCTCAGGACATAAACTCTGATCATTCAAAGAGCAGCTACTTGTTCATGCAATCTCTTCTTGTCACACTATCTGAATTCAATGAAGGAGTGACTTTTTTCCAACCCAGGGTGCTCAGGATAATTTTGTTTATCCTGATAGGTCTGAGTATATCAGAGATCACAGGTGACATTGACTTCACTTTTGTTTGTAAGGGCTTTTATCACAAAAGTATCTGCATGAATTCTCAGTGTAAAGACATAGAAATAACAAACAATTATTTCACTTGCTGTGATATTTTCCACTTAACTGTTCTGTGGAAGGTGTTGGCAGTAATTAGTATTACAGATGGGCTTATTTCTCATAATTTGGAGTTTGGATCAAGTGCAGAGTCCTCTGCATTGTACTGTCTTTCTTTACCCACCAGGCTCCACTTCCAGCCCTGGTGCTGAGGCACAGTGTGCATCCTTGGAGTTCTAGGGGAGGTTTGGTTCTATGCTGAGCATCTTCAAAAACAGATATTGTCCTAGAATAGTCTAAAGACTGTCAAGCAAATCTTTTCCTCTTACCCACATTTTGGGAATGGAATTGCATTTTTATCTTCTATTTCTCTTTTCAAGAGTGAGCAGCTGGATAGTAGAAAGATAAGGTTCTTTTTATGAGCTGATTTTTATTTCAGGAAAGTGCTATTTGATCCAGCTTTACAGTTGGACTACGGTGAAAGACGGTGAGAAGGAATTGTTCATGTTTCATCAAAATGCTTCTTCAAGATGGTTTCCCTCCCTTGAAAGAAAAATTTTAAAGCAGTGGACAGCCTTTACTTCTCTTCTAGCTTCTGCTCTGGAAAAAAAAAAGGAAATTAACCAATCAAAGACAACATGTAAGCAGCAGTCCTTTGCTGCAAACAATAGGGTCTAAATACACCAGGAGATATTTTTGACACTCTTGTTTTCTATGAATTCATAATTTTTGGATCTAATAGTGTATCAAATACACTGCAGAGTTTGTCTCTGATTATAGTTTTGCCATTTAATGTTCCCTGTAATTACCATTCCTGTTGTCCTTGGTCCATTTGTTAAGAGACTGAGAAAAATACAAAGAATGACGCTTTTCAGACTAATTTTCTTTTCTTATGTGGGTCAGTCATAAGTTTTCATTGCAACTGATGAGACTCATATCAGTTGTGTCAGACACTTGAGGCTAAGGATGGAAATTTTACTTCTGAAAACTGAAGCGCGGAAGGTGGGGGCAACAGTGCAGTCATTCAAGCTCCACATTTGCTTTGCTTGTCCTTTGGTGGGATATTGTGAGAAATACTATTAAAAATATAAACCAAGTTTCTGGGTGTAATAAGAATTTTCCAGTGTCAAAGGGTCCTGGTTAGTCCTGACAAAGGGGCACTCAGTTTCCTCTGTGAAGGTTGCCTGTAATGTGCATTGATATACAATGTGTAGTGCTGAGAAACTCATTATCCAAGTGACTTGTTTTCCAGTCTCAGGACAAGGCACAGTTTCTTAGGAAAGACAGCTGAATTCCAGTCCCAGCCAGCCTCTTTTTGTTGCCTGTGTCCATGGATGACCAAACAGACCTAAGGGTCAGGGTGCTAATAAGGACCAGTAAGTGTAATGTGATTTGCTAACGTGGTACCTTACATTTCAAAGAGTTTATCTTTATGACACAGCAATTTATGTTAGATCTGTTATACTAAGTTTATCTATGCAAGTTTTTCTGCATTTTCAGATTGTGTTTTCCTCATTTATGGTGTTTGCATTTCAGATGCAACTACCAAACTACCATACTCAAAACAATCTTCCAGAATATCCTTGCATATATATATATATATATATATAATATATATATGAAAGTTGTATTAACATCCATTAATATAGATCTTCTATTTTTCATGTATCTGATGACTTTTTTGGCTCATATTCCATTATAAATTGAAAATTAATGAAGCACATGTTATTTCTCTTTCAATTTTCCAGTCAGAGCTACAAAGTATATGAGGTATAAGTTTCAAGGTTTTTTTATGAGCTCATGAGCTAATTCTTCATAAAGCTAGTGAAACAAATTGGACAAATGTGAAATGTCTTAATGTATTCTAGGTCAACTTCCAGGTAATGCAGTAATCATGAAAACATTTGGAAATTCTTAAACGCTCTTGAATTTTAAAAATGAACTAGTATGTAAGCATATTAACACTGAAAAAATATATTCTCAGAAAGCTAATTTATTTTGGTTTTAAAATTGTGAGGTGGGTAATATGAATAATGGCTACAGCTAGGGAATTTGTGGAAAATATAGATTAGGCACAAAACAGCGTTTTTACAAAATGTATATTGCTAACAGATAATTCCATTAAACTGGCATCTTGGTTATTTAGCCTACCTGCAAACCCACCCAAGGTGTGATTGTTATACTGAGAGAAATATATTGGAGAGTATTTCAAGATACTCATCTTCCTCATATTTGCAGTCCTTTAATTTAGCTAAAAAACAAAACAAACAAAAACCCCCCAAAATTGTCAGTTGTGTTGGTGATCATGATCTCGCCACTCATTTCACCTTAACAACTGGTGCATTCTTATTTGCTTAATTGAATGCTGTGCTGACCTTTGGTGTCTTGAGTAATGGGGGCCTCCTAAGTACAAAGAGAGCTCTTCAACAGCAATTTCAGCTGCAACTTTATCTGCCAATGTTCCGTAATTTTCTGTCCTTAAGTTTTATTGCCATCCTGTAACTTTTAAGTATTGAATATACTGGCACTGACCTTATTTTTTCCAGATTAACTTGAATTAGTGTCAGTTCATTCTGTCAGCATCCTTACTTTCTAATAGTGCATCCATTAATGAACACAATTCTGGCAACTGGAACCTGTTGCTGGCATACCATTTATAGGATTTAGCAACTTACTTGGGTGACAATACATTACATATACTCTTAGGTCAGAAATGTTTATTAAAATTATGGCTGCACATAACAGCTGGCATTTGGTATCTATTTCAGTTCCTTCATGAAAAAGCTTTGTTTCAGTCATGATTCCTTCTTGTAGCCTTAAATATTTGGAGTATTCCAATCTTATTCTTTTCAGTAATTTCACTGAAAAAAAAAAAAAAACCAAAACAAAAAACCCAAGACCTGAACAAAAAGTCTTCAAGACAAGTCAAGGCCAGCAAAGAGGATTATTTCAATCTGCCTCTGAGTTTGAAACCTTAACTTTTATTGTGGAAACATGTGAAAAAGGTGAGGAAGAAAACACTGGGCAATGATACATTTTCCTCAGTCAGTGCAAAGTAATAAGGAGTATTTCCCTTCATCCAGTTCTTGGGTTGGGGTTTTGTGCTTGTTTCAAGAATGGAATTCACAGTACAGGTCTTGAGTGAGGAGATACTGCAGTGCCAGAAGAGTGGTTTGAGCTGGGTTATCTGGCCACAGTTTTTGTTCTGCTTTACAAATGCTCTTGTGCTGTTCTTCTTGCACAGGTGAGCTTCTGTCACTAGTGAATTAAGCAATAAGAACATCAATCTGTTGTATATTGTTTGTCCTTTCATCCTCTTACCCTGAAACTGTGCAATGAACTGTCTTCTTTGGGCTTCTGATAGATATGTATTTCTCTCACCAAAGACTAAGCAATGTCTAGTTGCTTAGCTGGATAAGGCATTGTAACAGTTCTGAAGGGCCAGGGCTTCCAAATACAGTCTCTGAATTGTGTCCAGGAGTCTTTTATGCACATAAGTTTTTGTCTAATTTTGGTTTGCTGACATAACGCCAGTCTGCTAACCAGTTTGTTAGGAAATCTTTGAGGTTTCCTGGTCTGTAGCAATTCAGTTTCCAGCAGAAGAGAGTCAGGACTATGACCTTGATTTCATATCCTGTGAGACACTACTGTAGAACACAGGTGACTATTTGGAGTTGCTGAGAAGATGCACCATGATGTTCTGAAACCAGGACAGTTTCCTTACAACCAAATGAAAGCTTGTTTCACAGGTGTATAGCATTGCTGTAATCTAAAAGAAATCATTGCAAAAATGTCAGTGAAGTCTGTCCCCTGGCCACTAAAATGTGACAGAACACAACAGCCAGCAGGAGATGGCAGTTTAAGGGCATCACTTAGAGCTGCTGCCTGTGAGAGCACATTAGCAAAGCACCAGAGATTACTGAGTTACAGTCAGCCAAAAGAAACAGCATAAGGGCTGCTTCTCAAAATGCTCTCCCCACCACATCTGTTTTCTTCCAAGGATACAGATTCAGCTACATGTTCTCCACCCACTAGCCAGTTTCCTGCTGTCTGCTTGATAGCAGACTTGTGCCTGTGTGCAGTGAAAGAAAGGTAAAATGGCATCTCATCTAACAGTATTGCTTTGGATGCCAACCAGTCACTGTATGCAGCTGTTGAAGTGACTCACCACAGAAGAAGATATAAAGAAGAAATGAGAGAATATTCCTCTACTGCTGGTCATTGAAAGTGTCCTTCCAAGGATTGGTATTTGTGTTAGCAGTCATCCTGTCATCCTTAACTGGGCAAGAAATCATATGTCATTATAACCAATGGCACTGACTGCTTCGAGGATACTGCGAAAGATGAGAACGAATGTCTGCCCTCTGCCACTGGAGAATATCATCCATGAGTATCACTGAAGCAGTTCTAGTTTGAGGTCCTGGCCAAGAGCCCTGCTCTGTGACCTTCAGTCATGTTCATCTCAGCTAATGGATGTGGTAGTTGTTGTTTGACTTCCTTTCTGCAGAAGGTGTTTACTTGCAAGGCAGTGGATGGACTCATTGTATCAGTGTGCCCCTCTTAATGGTTGGTTGGACTTTTACACATAAAGCAGAAGGAGAAAAATTTATCTGGAACCAAGACATGGTAATCTCATTTAGAAGACACACATTCCTCTTCATAAAATAGGATGTGAATCAGATTGACAAGCCAATGGTCAAGACACCTTTTGGTGAATGACATCGTAAATTGGAGTGGTGCTTGAAGAATGTTGTCTATTGGCTGACTCTCAGGATTCATGCTGGTTTAGAAGACTTTCCAAACTACTGTTATGTGAAGGAAGATTTCAGTTCTTCACCCTGTTTGTTCAGGTTTGATGCAGGGGGTGGGCACTGGATAGAGGAAGTAATGCTCTGTCTTGGACAGGTCTTTGTTCTGGTGTTAATTCCCCTCTTGTAAAAAAATATGGAGATAAGTCAGCTAAATTAAATTAATTTCTAGTAGAACATGATTGCTCAAATAGTGCAAGCTAAAGTAAATATTGCTGCAGATACTGAGCATATTAAATTTATCCTAAATAAAGGCAACCCTCCTAACTGCCTTTTTGAAACCACTTAAGGCTTATTAAACATATATTTTTCTTTCTGCTTTCTAAGGCTTCCCTTTTTTTGCATACTTCAATGATTCTTAACATATGCACACTGATAGAAAGAAATGCTACTCATCCTTATTGGTCTGATTAATTCAATATTCATGACTGCTGGGAATAGGCTCAGTAAGTGGAAGATGGCAATTGGAACTTCCTTTACAGCATGCAGAAGAGGCATAATAATGGCTAAGACCAAATTGTATGGGTTTGAAAAATCTGCACTGAGCAGTCATTAAGCATTGTTCTTCAGTTGTGTGATTTCATTTCATTAAGTATTTGCATACTAATAGAAAGCTAAAGTTACAAGTCTACTGCTGTGAGTGATGGTTAGCCACTCCTTCCAGTCCTTTTGTTTACTTCTATAGTCATCCACATTGCTTTGGCAAAGCACAGGGAGAAGCTTTAATGATTTCAGCTGCAATAAACCAAAGCAAACTAGAGATCAATAATGAACTTAATTTGCTATAGAGACAGTCTGTTTGCTATTTCATCCACCAAGGTAAGTTAATAACTATTTGGGGGGAATTCTTTTTTTAAAATTTAAAAAATAAAGGAAATTAGATATTCTAATTTAATTGTTTAGAAATTGAATTTTAAAAAAATGTTTTCTTTACCCTTGTCATTACAATCTGGGCTTATTTCACATTCTACTACATGTGAGCTTATGAAGTGAAGGTTTGAAAACTGTGTGGGCCAGTATACTTGTTTGTTTTGTTTCTTTATTAGAGGTCCTAGGCTATCTATTAAAATAGCCAGTTCCTTTATATCAAAAAATGCATTAAAGGAAATGACAAGTCAGTACAACCTGGCTAATGACAAAGTGTGAACACTTGCAGAGCAGCATAAATTTAGTTAAAGATTGGGACAGGTAATCTATACACTAAATGATGCTAAATCCAGGTAAGATGTTGGCTAGTAGCAGTACTTCATCTTTATAGTCTGCTCTGTTTGCAAAAGAATGTTATATCAGCCATTTAATCAAAAGAAAGAAATTATTGTCAGGCTTAGTGTTCATACATGTAGCAATTTATTGCCAGGGGCTTGCCGAAGTTTTAAGTTTCAGTAAGCTGCATGGCTCAGAGGCCTTTGCTGAATATTTTCTATCTCTATTCAAGTAGTAATGTTGTTCTGTTTCACTATGCCTTTTGTATAAGTGAAGTACACTCTTGATTTCTAGGTTTGTAAAGATTTGTACACGAGCTTAAAGATAATTTAGAGAATGAAATGTTTCCAGGATCATTATTACTTTGATAGTGTGAATAATAATAGTTCTATTTTAATAAAAACAATGTTCATTGTTAGATCTGAATTTAGCTCTTCCCTCTTTTTCATAAAAGTTAAAACAAGTGCAAGTGATGTTCTCTCTTGATATTCTGATACGGGAAAAATGGTATTGCCAAGGTAATTGGATAATATGATTTTCTTAAAAGCATGAAACAGCTTTATCTCAAGTATGTCAATCTTAATCTCATTAATCTTTGAAGGCAGAAGATACAGTGCATTTGCACTTGTGTGACCTTGCAAGGCATAATATTGGCCATTCAAATAAAGTAAGAGCCTGTGGGAACATTTGGGCAGACCCCTTGACTTGAAAAAAATAAGAGAGCTGGAGGTTCACATAGACATTTCTCCCAGCATTTTTTCCAAACCAACAGAAGAAATCACACTACAGGATGTGTAGTACCATATGTGTAGAAACGGAATGTATGAAATAATCTGATTGATTTTATTTTTGCAGTTTGCATTTTGGAGAGGGCTTTATGTTTTACTTTTTTCTCATAATATGAAACACTTTGTTGCGACAGTGAACTGCACTATCTGCATGAGCTGTTACAGCCACGTCTGTTACAGCCAGTACTTTTTAGGGACCAAAAAAGCACTCTGAAAATCAGGTCACTTCTTTTAGTAGGTGTTGCTTGAGGTATTTGACTATAGGCACAGCAATATTAAAATGTTGACATTATTTTATCTGCCTGAAATGAAAGGAAATGCTGAGCTTTAAAGGTTATTTGTCCTACTCAAGTAAGACACAGACAGACACCCTTTCATAAAAAGTATTACAATTGTTAATAGCCAAGACAGAACTTCTAAAGTGTTTCTTTACCCTGCAAATGCTCTTTATCAGTTATATGATGCCTACACCAAATTCCGAAATCAGGGTTTCTTGCTCTTGTGAATGTGGTATAAGAAATAAGAAAAAATAAGATAAAGGGGAACTGGACCCAAATTTTCATCTACAAAATCAATTATATGCTGAAATATTACTGTAAACAAACAGACAATAAAAAGAGTAAAAACAATATTTAGAAAAAAACAAACCAGACTTAAATACCTGCCCAAAAAAAAAAAAAAAACAACCATGGTCAAACTTTAACTAAAATAGCTTTTTAAGTCAAATTTCCATTACATTCTTGTATTGCAGCTTTGTCTAGGCAGGTAAGATAGTTTGTACAAACTCTCTGGGTTCCTCAGTGAGTTCTGTGAAATTAAAAGCATATCTGGATTGGTATTTTAGCCTGTTCTCTGAATCTGGATGGCTTTTTAACCACAGCCATCCTTTTCTCTTTGGCACGTACAGGATTTACCCTTAAACCCATAATATGGAAATGGAAATTGGTGTTATTTCCTTTGGTTTTGCACATGCGGGTGACTTCCAATACCCAAACCAGCCAGTGGGTTTGTGGCACTCACTGAGGCTGCTTTGTCCTGTTCTCTGTGTGAACAGCTCAGCTTTCTTTCTCTGCAGATAGTGTTTTTTAAAAAGTGGAAAAGCTACTAAAAACATAGCTGTTGTTTTTCAGTGATTGCTCCCCTCACTGATGGGAGTAGAGCTCAAACTGGGAACTTCCAATCACATCATACAAATTGAGGGACTAGAGTAATGCACTCAAACCTCATCATGGTACACAATGTTTGCATGTGTAAATAGAAAGTTTTGAGGTAAATCCATTGCAACCAGCATTCAAACCCTGGCCTACTGCATCTAAATAATTTTGAGAAGCTTTGGGATAAAAGGTTTTGTACTTCTACGTGGGGTTATTGATAACAGAACTCAATAATTCCAATGTAAGGATTTCCACAGTAACTATATCTCCTCACTTGTATTGCACCTATAAACTATGGCATTAAATTTAACAGTGTATCTATTTTTAATAAAACTACAAGTGTTCAGCTTGCCTGAAGTATGGGTGCTGTATGAACATTGTAACTTTATCTCCCCAGACTTTTTCTCCATTAAAGACACCAACATAAACAATATACTAACATAGTTTATTTAGTGCATTAAAGAATAATTCACAGATTTATCCTAATGAGAAAAAGCAAAGATATTCAATTAAAGCATAATGAATAAAATATTAAACAGATCAAAATGTATATCCTCTGAGAATTCACAGATTCTCTACATACTCGGACTTTGATATCTAGAAGCTGCCTAAAATCTGATGGGAAATACACCATTACAGGTTTTAAACTGCTGACTGAAGTCTGAGCATGGCATCAAAATGTCAGCAGAGCTTGATTTTACTAAGCCTGTCTTAAATTCTTTTTTGAATGAGTGATTTGAAAAGTCAAGGTTTTACACTGACAAGCAGAAGCTGTAGGTCCCAAAATGTGTGGGAGTGGTGGTATGAATATAGATTGTATCCTCACTACTTGATGATGTTCTAGGCCTAGACCTAGAGTAAGACCTGAAAAAAATGTTATACTCTGTCATAAGTGGCCAAGGGAGGAATGTAAATACTCTGTACTCTTCTATATAAAAAATCAAAACTGGTGTCTAGGCATAAACTTAGAAGCCACAGAATGGAAATATTGTTTCTTCTTCCTTTTTTTTTTTT